>CAIGRR010047017.1:0-10438 GCA_903798365.1 Fraxinus sp. 1973-6204
TTTTTTTTTTTTTTTTAATATTATTGATTTTCGTCAAATTCTTTACATCCAATTTATAGCGTGTACGAAATTAGAAATCAATTAGCTTTTCATAAAAGGGAACCTTATTGCGAAATAAAAAGAAGAAAATATATAAATTGGAGGTTTATAAGCCCATTTGACTCCCATTAAAATAAAATTCCTTATTTTTCATACTCATTTTTAATCACATTCACACAGTAAATTTTGTGCGTGTAAAATTAAAAAAATTTCATAGTTTTTAATCACACGTTCTTAAAAAAAAAAAATCATTATTCAAAACATCATTTTGCTCAAATTTGTCTTTATAATAGTAATCAAACATGGGCTAAGTAGTATTCAATCATCCACTACTTGACAAAATGTAATATGTCAATTGTCAAGTAGTATTTTTGGCTCAACTCGATATTTTGTCCATTAGCATTTCAGTCGAGCAATCCTTAACACATTAAAAGGTATTT
The DNA here is from genome assembly GCA_903798365.1 of Fraxinus sp. 1973-6204. Classification (NCBI taxonomy): domain Eukaryota; kingdom Viridiplantae; phylum Streptophyta; class Magnoliopsida; order Lamiales; family Oleaceae; genus Fraxinus; species Fraxinus sp. 1973-6204. The sequence continues at coordinate 480 of CAIGRR010047017.1, forward strand.
ATTGACACGGTATTCACAACGAACTTGATCTTCACTCTTATATCGTGTTAATAGTGTTAAGTATACAAGATATAACGTCAATAATATACTTTTTTTTTATCCAGAATTTACAATTATTGTCTATTTTCAAAAATTCAGCAAGATAATCACGGGGTTATATTATAATTTAAAATATTCCAAAAAAGCACTTAACAAAGAAATGAAATAAATAAAAAGTAAAAGAAATATTTGAGCAAACAGAATTAGATCATGTTTTATGGGTATTAAAATTAGATTTTTAATAATTTTTAATAAAAATAAATAAAATGTGTAATTGAAAAAGTTGCGAATTCCACGGAAATTATTAAATTTATATTATCCTACTAGTTTTAATCCTTACCAAATAGGACTGAACTATGCGCAACTCAGAGACAAAAAAGTTGCCTTATCTTTTTCATCGAAAAGTGTCTAAACGTTGTCGTTTAAAAGCCAAATTTGACCCTAACTTCGTCAGAACTCAGAGACAAAAAGTTTCCTTATTTCATGATTTTCATCCGAAAGCGTCTAAACGTCGTCGTATAAAAGCCAAATTTAACCCTAACTTCGTCAGAACTCGAGAAAAAAGTTTCCTTATTTCATCCTGAAGTTGTAGTATAAAAGCCATTGCTGGGTACAAGATCCTCATCCCCTCGAACAGATGCTAGTACACCTAATCGATCTTTTGAATTCACAGCAAGAAGTTCGGCAGACTCACTATATCATTCTTATAATTTTACACATTTCATAAATAAAATCTATTTGTGTTTAATATTTTTTCTAGGTCATATATCCGCGTCCCTTTTTTTCTAGATTCGTTTCAATTTCGTAGTCTATCCTATTAATTCATACCCTATTTTGCTGATTGATACTGTTTCAAATTTCTAGCTGTGAAAGTTTTGTTAACTGAGAAGCCTTCTTCTTCTTTTTTTTTATTTTTTTATTTTTTGGGGGTAGAAGTGGTTGTGTATTCTTGTAGCCATGGCTGTGACAGCAGGGGTTAGTGATACAGCAATTGAAAATAGGGATAAGCCTAGGGGTAAAATTGGCCAGACAAAAGTGAAGAGGTACTGGCCGGGAAAAGCACCAGAGTGGGCGGATGACAATGATGAAGATGGGGACATTAGGATGGCTAGGGTTGCTGAGCTTGAAAAAGCGTTCCCGAGTCTTGAGAAGACTGATGTTATGCGGAAGGATGACCCGAGATTGCGTCGTTTGGCTGAGAGTAGGATTGATAATCCTGAGGAGGCGAGGGAAGATCATATACGCATTAGGCAGGCAGAGATTGTTTCAACCATTGAGGAGGAAAGGAGGAGGGAAGAATTAGAAGGATCTGATTTGGAGGATGAGGATGCATTGGAGAAGAGGAGAAGAAGGATTAGGGAGAAACTGTTGCAAAGGCAACAAGAGGAGGCAGCACTCATGCAGGAAGAAGAGGAGGAAGTTGAGGAGGAGGAGTCTGAGTACGAGACTGACTCTGAAGAAGAAACGACTGCCATTGTGATGGTGAAACTAGTTTTTGTTCCAAAATCTGAGAGAGATACAATTGTCGAACGTGAGAGGCTCGAGGCAAAAGAGAGGGCACTTGAGGAAGCCGTGAAAAGGAGTATGAAAAAGAGGAGAGTAGAGACGAAGCAACTCGTGGTTGAAAAAATTAGGGAGGACCAGGAGATTCCGAGGAATATAGAGTCGGAGGCAATTATTGCTGACCTTGATACTGATGATGATGTGAATGAGGCAGAGGAATATGAGGTTTGGAAGGCCAGAGAGATTGCTAGGATCAAAAGGGATAGAGATTACAAAGAGGCAAAGTTGAAGGAGAAGGAGGAGATTGAGAGGGTGAGAAACATGACAGAGGAAGAGAGGAGGGAGTGGGAGAGAAAGAATCCAAAGCCTACTCGACAATCCAAGCAAAAGCGGAGGTTCTTGCAGAAATACTACCATACGGGTGCTTTTTTCCAGACGAATCCTGATGATCCTGCTGGAACTGCTAAAACAGATGATATTTACGCTCGTGATTTCTCTGCTCCAACTGGGGAGGAGAAGATGGACAAGACCATGTTGCCGAAGATCATGCAGGTTAAGCACTTTGGTCGTAGACGAAGAGTAAAATGGACTAAACTTGACCTGGAAGACACAACTGATGGGAATTACCCGTACGTGCTTCTTACTCAAAATTCCCATTTGGTTCAGGAATCTTTTTAAGTACATGGTTGAAATGCAGTATGCTCACAGTGGTAGATACTATAAATAGACTTTTGGATATGGGCTGTGCTATCAATTGATTGTTTTGTATGCTCTTTAAACAAACTGTTTTTGAAATCAAATGAACGTAAAGCATATGAAACGAATATGAAAGAGATGCTTTAAGATTAATTTTTTGCATTGTCATATAACATTATATCATTTAATAAATGAGCTAATATGTATTATATTGATGGAACATGCGAAATCACTTACTCAAAAAGTAGTCCAGAGTGCAATTTGGATCAGTATGTAGTTAGAATGGATCATTTGGATCAACTTCATATCAATGATTTGCTAATTACTGATTTCTTGCCATGCAGATGGACCTGCAATGATGTTCTTCGGGCCAAGTACAAAATGGATCATTTGGATCAACTTCATATCAATGATTTGCTAATTACTGATTTCTTGCCATGCAGATGGACCTGCAATGATGTTCTTCGGGCCAAAAAAAAAAAAAAAAATGGCTGGAATAGTGCACCCATAGCAAAACCTAAAGGAAGCAAGAAACTGAAGGATTGGGAGACTTTCTAACTTCCAAAGGGTCTAGCTAATGCAGAACTTGACATTATTAGAAGAATCCAATTGTTCATTTCTAGTTTAGACACACTAGTTCGGGTACGATACAATTCTAAATTTTAATGCATGCAATAGTGGAGATACTATTTTAGCCGATGAACTCCATGTTAATGTACTGCATTTCGTAGATATACTTTCTCTACGTGTATTTTTTGACTGGCTTGGTGCCTATGTTTAGTGACTTAAAAGTTGTGATTGGCAATGTGAATACTTCAGTTACTTGTACAACTATTGCACCGTTTGCCCCCATTACTTCCCATTAAATTATAATTCATTTTCGTCTTTCTTCTCATCAATCATATTATTCAATAAAATAATATTATATGTAAATGCAATTTTTTTTTTTTTTTTCTTTTTTAACAATATATTCTCAAAAAAATTACTATACCTCTCATTATAATGTGGGCCAAATGAACGCTATATTATGCATTATAATTCTTTTAGTAGAGACGAGCTTGAAACAAGCTGCCCACAGCTTCACTTGTGCAAAGATGAAGTTGAGGGCATTGAATGACTTCACTCGTGGGTAGAAAATTCTTGAGGTTACTATATGTCACGATTTCAGGTGGGTTGTTGAATTTCATTTTGTTGGATTCATTAAATTTATATTTTGTTTCAATCAGGTTACTCCATCGACGTCCATTAGTTAGCCACTTGATTGAAACGAAAATTTGAATATGACGATTAATTGTCATAATATGAAGTTAAGTGACTTGNGTTAGCCACTTGATTGAAACGAAAACAAAATATGAAGCTATTTGTCAAATTATAAATAGATAAAAATAAAGTTAAAATCGCTTATCATTTTGTAATCTAATAATATAAAACTCAATTAAATAAGACAATAAAAAAAAATACACTCCAACGCACGATCAATTAATAAGGGCATAAAAATGATAAACTATTAAACAATATAAACTATAAAATCTAGATAAAAAATTAATCCTTAAGAAAATCCATATAACAGTACATGTAGTATTTATAAATTAATTATCTTCAATAATCTCCAAGAAGAAAATATCGATTCTGATGATCAACCATTATGAAAACAATGAGAAATTTAAGTTCTTACGATAGATTGAACTAAAAATACACTTTTCCTACCGGGATTGCGTATGAATTTTTGTAAAATATTTATAAAATCATTTAAATTTAAATATTGATTACTCATTATGTTTTGTCGTAAAAGAAAGAAGGAGAAGCGTATGAAAAGTGAAATATTGATGTGAGATAATTTTAAGATTTAGTGTTCAAATATCTAGTTCATATTTGTGCAATATACTAGCAAAAAGAAAAATTAGGGAATCGAATTTACTATTGATTCTTAAGGCAGTATCAAGAAGTGGGCTGAAATCGATCTATTCTCAATTCGTAATCCCAAAATCAATTTCAAACGAGGCTAAATATCATCAAACAATTATCAGCCTGCAACTGCTAATTATAAGAATAATCAGGGATTTGAATTCAATTAGTAGAGGAGGCAACCATTGAACAAAATTTTAAACTAAAAAGCGTACTTTTAAACAATTTCTATCATTTATGATTAATTTATTAATTCTGATAACTAGTCGTGCAATTTTTTCCTAACTTTTTTATATAGTAATTGTTGGAATAGAAATCAATAGCTATATATACTCGGATGTCCCACTAGATCCGCACATCTTTAGCACCATCAATTAATTTGAGTTGAAATATATACAAAATCAACCAAAAAAGAGACCTTAAGGATAATTAATAGATTGAGTGGTGTGCGAACAAAGGAGAAGTAACCTAAATTAGCCAATAACATTAAATTTGAACGCATCTATATCCCATTGCGACATAGCATATGCGATTTTTTTTTGTCTATCTTGGCGACAAACTAACCTATTTCTCTCCCTTTTCACACACACACGAATTTTGAAATTAAAACCCCCACACCCCACCCACCTCCACCATTTCGTTGCAGTTGGCAATGGCTCCCTATTTCTTCCCTATATAAATCCTCAACCCTTTCTACCTCAGAAAAAAAGAGCCTTTTGAGATATCTTTCTTGAATTTCTTTCTCTTAGGGTCTGTTTGATTGCAAGAATGGAAAATGGGTGGAAAGAAAACGAATTTCAGAGAAGATAATTGTCTAGACTTGTTTTCTCGGAAATTGTCAATTAATTGTGTTTGATTAATATAATTTTTCACCCGAAAAATGTTGAAATTTTGAATCTTTTGGTATTCGTTTGACTTTGTTTCACATGAAAATTGTCCAGTAATTATTATTATTATTATTATTATTATTTTTTTTTTACAATTGAGAATATAATTTGTTTCTATTCCAATAAAAAAAAGGTGGGAAAATGAATTCAATGAAAAGTTGGAAAAAGGGTCACCTGAGGGTTGGGGGGAAAACCAATTGCCAAGAAAAAATTGGCTATCAAACAAGGCAAAAGTTGGATCCATGGAAAATAGGTAACATCAAACAGAGCCTTAAAGATTTCTCTAAAATGACTAAACAAAACGTAAAAAATTTCCAGTTCATTGTTGCAATTCTGCTGATTTGCTTCTTCATTTGACAACTTTCACCAGCCACCTGCAGAAATCTCAATGGAGCCTTTCCGAGAGAAGAGAACATCCTACATTCAGACAAGAACGTCAAACGGGATATCCCGATCACGACAATAGACAATACGAAAGAGATAGAGAAACTGACTGATGAATTTCATGCAAAAAGGAAGATTGGAGAAGCTACATATGGATCATTGTTTATGGTTATGCTTCCCAAAGGAGAAGTGCCACCCTTGGACCGAGCAAAAGAATCAACAAAATCAATAATTAGCAAGAATTAAGTAAAGGGTTTGTGAGGCTGTGATGCCCGTCCAGCCCATCCAGGCGATGATGAAATGGCCTTCGGCCCAATGCTATTGCCTAATAACTCAGCTTAAGTAAACCCGGTAAAGCCTAAGCCTAATACTCGGTCCGGTAAGGAAAACGTGTTTGGCTAACATGACTTTAGTTGTGTTTCCATTTATGAAAGTGTTAGCTTCTCTGAACCGTTGGATCTCCTGTTGCCCATCTCGATGGGTTAATATCTTGGAATTGAAGGGTTTGATTCATTAATTCTACTTTCATTCTTCATCTCGAGGGTTTTCTAAAGTCTTCCGTATTTAATCTTTTCATCTTCATCTTCTGCTATGAGAAACTCTTGAATCTATTTCTTGAGTGTGTTTTCTGTGTGAAATCTGGTGAAAAGGAACACCGCTGTTGTTGGTAACGTTCAGCTCTTCTGGACCATAGAAGAAGTTACATGTTTACTGTGAATCGTGAGGGGTGAATCTGTGTTTTACGATATTGATACTGAAGGGTACAATATTTTGAGCCTTCGATCTGTGAAATTTTGGTGTTCAGTATTTTGGAGATAAACTGTGTACTAGGTTCTTTGAAACTATATTATAGGTTCTTCGATCTGTAATTTTGAGTTTGAGTTTTGTATAACAGTGGTATCAGAGCCTCTCTTGGTTGGTCTTGAGGTTTTGATCGAGTTTTGAAGGCTGGAAAATCAATTTTTAGTCTTCGATCGCCTGAAACCCTAGTTTTTGTTTACCCTAGTTTTTATTTTCCTTCGATTTGGGGTTTGTAAGTACAGAACTGTGGTCTTGGTTGTGAAAGGTGTTTTATTTCAACAAAAGATTTCTAAGATGATAACACAAGAATTTCCTGAAACTATGACAAATGATCAGATAAATGAAACTAATGAACTTGGTTATACCTCTATTATTCTGCATTTATCTGATCAAGTTTTAAGGAAAATAGGAAAGCAAGAGAATGCTAAGGCCTTATGAGAGGAGTTAGAGAAGTTCTACCTTGTTAAGTCCTTACCCAATAAGTTGTTTCTGTAGGAAAAGTTCCTTAGCTTTAGGATAGATACCTTTAAGCATATAAAAGACAATCTTGATACCTTTAATAGGTTGGTTCAAGATATCACCAATGCTGGTGATAAAGTCTCTGAAGAGTATATGGTTGTTGTATTATTAAATGTCATTCCTGGTACCTATATAGAGGTTAAGGCTGCCATAAAATATGGTAGAGATACCTTACGCCTGAGATAGTTATAAATTCTTTGAGAAGTGGAGAGCTTGAACTTAGGGCTGTGAGAGGAAATGGTGGGCTGAGAATCTGTTTACTAGGGGGAGGACCCAGAACACGTTTAGTAGAAACCAGGAAGGTTTTAATAATCAAGGAAACAATAATAGAAAGAAGTTTAAGAGTAGGGACATGTCCAAGTCAAAGACTAGAAATAAGAAATGCTATGGGTGTGGGAAAACTGGACACTTTATAAAAGATTGTTATAAAAAAATGAATAGAAAGGAAAAGGAATTGATGAAGGGAATGTAGTTGAACCTACTGATTCTAATATTGTTGATGTGTATGTGGTGACTGAACTTTCTTCTGATTGTGATTCTGCCTATACTGTTAATAAAGGAAATCAGATCCAAGAATGGATCTTGGATTCTGGTTGTACCTTCCACGTGACTCCTAAAAGGAGTTGGTTTGACTCATTTAAGGAGATTAATGGAGGAGAGGTAGTCATGGGAAACAACATTGCCTGTAGAGTTGAAGGCATTAGAAATGTGATATTGAAATTTGAAAATGGGTATATATTTACCCTTGAAAGGGTAAGATATGTTCCTAAACTGAATAAGAATCTGATTTCAATAGGAAATTTGGATGATTTAGGTTTACAAGGAAAGGTTGGTGATGACTTGTTGAAGGTGGTGAGAGGATTACTTGTGATGTTTAAATGTAGAAATGGAATTTATGTAGTTGAGACTAGTGCTGTAGTTGATTACATGGTTGAGTCTTCCAATGTCGACCTTGATGTCACTCTAAAGCGGCATAAGAGATTAGCACATGTAGGTGAAAAATGCAGGCATATCCTTTATAAGAAGGGAGTTTTTGAGAAGGACTCTATATCTAGAGTTTCTTTTTATGAAAACTGCACTTTAGGGAAACAACATAGATTACATTTTAACACTGGAAAGCATAAATCAATATCTGTTCCTTGAATATATACATTCTGATTTATGGGGGCCTTTATCCACCATCTCATAAGGAGGAAATATATACTTTCTTTCCTTTATTGATGATTATTCTAAGAAGGTTTAGGTCTTGGGAAGTTTAAGACTTGGAAATTGTTGATAGAGAATCAAACTGGAAAGAAAATTAAGACTTTTAGGGCTGACAATGGTCTTGAGTTTTGTAATGCCGAGTTTGATGAGTTTTGTATTAAAAATGGGATAAGGAGACATAAAACAGCTCCTTATACCCCTCAACAGAATGAAGTGGCTAAGAGGATGAATATAACTTTGTTAGATAAGGTGAGGTGCATGATGGTTGGTTCAGGTGTACCTAAAACCTTATGGGGTGAAGCCTTAATAACAACCACTTACATAGTTAATAGAACCCCTTCAAGTGCTCTAGGTGATAAAATACCCGAAGAGAAATGGACTAGAACAGTCCCTTACTATTCACATCTGGAAATTTTTGGATGTGCAACCTATTCTCATTAGAATATAGGAAAATTAAAGCCTATGGCTCATAAATGTGTATTCTTGGGTTATCCTAATGGAGTTAAAGGTTATAGTCTTTGGAGTAGAGTCTAGAGGTTTTAAGATTATCACAAGTAGGGATGTTACTTTTGATGAGTTTAACGTGCCATGTTTGAAAGATAATGAGCCTAATAGACTACATGAAGAGAAATAATGAGATAAAACCAAGCTGCAGGTGGAGCTTGGTATGCCAACAGAATCTGTTGATTCTGAACAGATTAATATTGAATATGAAAATGCTGACCCTTTAGATGTTGGAGAAGAGGGAGAAAATTTAGAAGAACAAGTGAGTGATGTAAGTAATAATCAATTGACAAGAGATAGATGTAGGAGAGATATAAAAGAGCTGATAGGTATAGAGATTAACTATAATTTTCTTTGCTTTCTTATCAAGTCTAGTCTTTAGAGAGCCAAAATCTTATGAAGAAGCTATTTTCGGCCAGCCATCTAAGGACTGGTAGGCTGCTATGAATGATGAAATAGACTCCTTGATTAAAAATGGAACCGGACATTAGTTCCTAAACTTGCAGGTAAATACCTTGTTGATTCCAAATGGATTTTTAGTATTAAAGAGGGTAATACTGAGAAAATGCCCATAAGATTTAAGGATAGACTAGTTGCTAAAGGCTTTACACAAAAGGAATGCATAGATTATAATGAAATCTTTTCTCTTTTGATTAAGTATATTAATATTAGAGTTCCGTTAGCTTTTGTTGCTCATTATAATCTTGAATTTGAACAAATGGATGTAAATACTACTATTAGATTTTACATGGTGATCTTGATGAAGTGATTTATATGAAACTACCACCTGATTTTATTGACAAATCTAAAACGGAACATGTTTGTTTGTTGAAAAGATCTTTGTATGGTTTGAAGCAATTTCCAAGACAATAGTACAAAATATTTGATACTTTTGTTTCTTCTGTTGGTTTTGTAAGAAGTGAGTTTGATCATTATTTGTATTTTAAAAGATATGATGCAAATGCTATGGTTGCTTTTTATACTCTTATATGTGGATGATATGCTTCTAATTGGACCTAACATGTATGTTATTAATGAAATCAAAAGTTCTTTGAATGCTGAATTTGAGATGAAAGACATTGGACATGCTAAGAAGATATTAGGCATGAAAATTTCTAGGAAATATGTTTCTTCTGTTGGTTTTGTAAGAAGTGAATTTGATCAAAGTTTGTACTTTAAAAGTGATGATGCAAATGTTATTGCTACTTTTATACTTGTATATGTGGATGATATGCTTCTAATTGGACACAACATGTATGCCATAAATGAGATTAAAAGATCTTTAAGTGTTGAATTTGAAATGAAAGACCTTGGATCTGCTAAGAAAATCTTAGGCATGGAAATAACTAGGAAAAGGCATAATGGGTTATTGATTTGAAGCAAACTACCTATGTGGAAAAATTGGTAACTAGATTTCCTATGCATAATTCAAAATCTGTTTCTGTACCTCTGGCTAGTCATTTTAAATTCCAGTCTCCTGTTAATGAATTTGACATTAAACAAATGGAAAAGATA
>CAIGRR010047033.1:0-11864 GCA_903798365.1 Fraxinus sp. 1973-6204
ACAATTGGTTGTTTCTTGGTATATTAAATTGTCATCTTCCACAATTTTCTTGATTCTTGTATGATCCATTGAATTTCATATTGTCCATATTTTTTGTCTTTAATTATTTGGCCGGTTTCTCAACAAGTGAGATCAAAACGTTCTTGATATCGAGATTGGTTCATAATACTGATAATAAGCTTTGCCTCTTTAGCTTTTACCCTGGAAAGACTAGACTCCGCAAGAGCTAATTTTGTCTGGGTACTTTTCGGCTAATTATGAAGTAAGGTCTTTTCATTACTTGCATTTTCAAGATCATGGGAGATAGTATACTGATTAGCCTTAACTGATTGAAGTTCCTCTCTGAGGCGCAAAATCTCAATATCAGATTTGGCGACTAGGCTGCATGACTTTCCTTGGTCAGCTCCAAATATTTTGAGATCCTTTTAACATCAGCCACCAAGTAAGCCTCCATTATAGAAAAAACAATCAATACATTAGTTGTTTACCCACTCAGAAAGGATAAAATGGCATGACAGAATTTCAATTTATGTTGTTCTCTCAGCGTCCTTGCTCATCTCGAACTTTTTCTTCTCAGCCTCGCCCGACCTTTTCTGAAGAGTTTCATACCTCTTCTCCAAATAATCAATTTTCTTCTCCAGTTTGTTAGCTTGCAAAACACAAACCTCATACCCCGTTTGCTAGTCATTATGAAGTACAATACCTCGCGAAAGATGAGCGTCAATCAAATTCATCCCCTTATGCAAACCTCTCACAAGCAGAGTTAATATAAAAATAAGTGGATTGACAACCAAAAAACAAATAGGAGAAATGCTAACAAGGCCTTCGTGTCCAACTCTTCGTTGAGACGAGGGAAAAATAAAGACTTGAAATCCATGACCGATTCAGGCCCACTTGACATTTTTCTCTTCCATTTAGAAGGGTTTCTAGGTAAGGAATGGTGATGAAGACTCCAAAGGTAAAGACCACACCCGAGTCACACCTTTGGCCCCATGCGAAAGTACATCCTTAGCCCCCTAAAACTCCCATAAGACGGGTCGTTAGGATGTGCTAAAATTTTCTGACATTTGGGGGCGGCATTAAAATCAATCCTCATGTTAGTTTAAATATCGATACTATCTATACAAATAAATGAAACAGTGTATGAAAACATAAAAAAGAGACTAATGAAGTTAGAATGAACACATTCCTTATCCGCCGTAACATTTGAAAATAACAACAAAAAAAAGGAGGTCATTAGGTTGAAATAAAGAAAGCACTCTCTTTTTATGCACAATGTTAAAAATAAAAAAGAAAATAGCATGACAAAAATGGGACTCTAAGCCCCCACATCCATCGAATGTTCATGAAAGGCTATACAACCTTGGAAGGAAAAATCAGTAATTTGAGATTATTTAGGACACAATAATTCTATATCATTAGAGATGAAAAAACAACCCTGAATCATCCCTCTCAGTAAGACTAACAACATTGCTACTTGACTTGTTCAAAAGTTCGCATACTTCGGTACACACTTTGACCCTAAGTTAAGAGCCAACACCTAACTAAGGAAGATTCAAGTTAACTTTGGAACTAAGAGAAATAATATTAGCAGGGCATAACTTTCCAAGTACGTTGAAATTTTTTGAAAGAAGAAACAACACTGAAAGGAGAATCCACAAATCTAGAACTTATAGCCCGAAAGCTATGGAATGTATTTTGAATCATTTTAGAAAAATATCAAAATAAACATGGTGCAAGCGCAAGATAAAATAGAAGTATGTACCTAAATCATAAGGCTTGAACGATAACAAAAGAAAGCTGAGTTGCCAATAAGCAGGAATATCGCCGTCAAAAAGAGAGAACACAGAAAAATGTTGAAAGTGGGAAAGACGAAAAATGGCATATTTGTAAGTTCAGATGAGAGGCGTGAACCATCGATTGTGTTAGTGATAGATCTCAATCGTTCGAACACTTCCTATAATCATAGCCATTGGGTATCAATGGGTGCTTGGCCTAGATTCAAAAATACATGGATGGGATGAGATTATGCGTGATCAACACGCGTATCAAATGGCCATATGGCTTGAACGTAGAAACGCATAAATAAACCATATAGCTTACACAAAAATGGGTTAATTACCCCAATAGTCACTGAACTTTACCGAAAGTTTCCACCAGGTCATTGAACTTTAAAAACTACGTGATTAGTCACTGAACTTTCGAAACTGCAACCCCATGCATTACTGAACTTTAAAAATCACCCCATTAGTCACTGAATTTTGCAAAAGATTTCTATAGGTCACTGAACTTTGTAAAAAGTTTTCCAGATGGTCATTGACTCAGTGATCATTTGGGAAACTTTTGTAAAGTTCAGTGACTATTTGGAAAACTTTTTGCAAAGTTCAATGACGAATGAAGTGATTTTTGAAGTTCAGTGATGGATATGATTGCAGTTTCAAAAGTTCAGCGACTAACCACGTAGTTTTTAAAGTTCAGTAACCTGGTGGAAACTTTCGATAAAGTTCAGTGACTATTGGGGTAATTAAACCCACAAAAATTGAAACAATTTTAGCATATCTCCTCAATACGGCCCATGTCAGCTACCACTAATAAAGAGAAGTACGATAAGTTTGCAATACCACAAAAAAGTACATGTCCAAGATTTAATATGAATAATAAAATCGTACTTCGTGGACTATTTGTTGAACCTCGAAATACAATCCGTGAATCTTGCAAACTAATGACGAAGTGTAAAGAAACACACGAGGGAAATGAGAGCATAAAAGGTTCACACAAAGTAGGCGAACATTCCCCCATCAAAGCTGACTACGGCTGTTAATAAAATTGTTGACGAACAAGAATGAGGCCCAGCCAAGTAGCCCAAAGGATGAAGGCCAATTATGAAAATTCGAAGGATAGGCCCAAAGGAGTTCATGTGAAAAACCCAAGATGAAGTTATGTAGTGGAGGCCCATCATCGGCCAAGCCTGCAAGATGCCTAAGATCAGGGCGAATATAGTGCCTTGTTGTCATTCAGAGCGATAGCCCCATCATCGCTCAACCCCGCGAGGCACCCAGATTCAGAGCGAACATGATGCCTAGTTGTTATTTAAGGTGACGGTTATTGACACATCTGGTAGTAGTTAAAGACGGCAGTTTATTGACAAGTCGCCATTTGGAGAAAGTGAGTAGTTACAAGGCGACGAGTGGTTGTCAAACGGTTCCACAACAAAAATCGCCAAATGAGTATAAAAAATAAGAGAAGACACAGAAGCAAACCCCGATCAAATCACTCTCGAACAGAGACTATGTAATTTCGTTTCCTTTAATTACCCGTCTTTTAACTTTCAATTGTCTTGTGTGCTTGTACCCTTTGGAGGTATTTCACTTCGTGTAAACCGTACTCTTCATAAATAAAACACCCATTATTGGGACTTTGTCTCGAAAGGTTTTGTTCCTTACATAATCGTCTGAATCTTTTAATTGTTAGCGAGGCCCGACTTTTCGCGCGAAATAATTTGGCACGCCTGGTGGGACATTTGGTGTTTGAAGTCTGAAGATACGAAAAGGTGAAGCATTATGCCTCATAAAAACTGGGATAAGGAGCCAGCAAGCTAAGGAATAGTCTAGTCTGTAATTGAACTATATGAGAAGCAACAAAATACTTCAGGAACAGAGGGACAGAGGGACAGAACCAAAATCGTTGCAAGTCAATGACAGAGTTGAGTCCAAGAACTATGCTTGCATTGTTTGGTGAACTCACAAAAGACATTGTTGAACATGTAAATTTACAAAACATTCATAATGTGGAAAAAATTATTCAAAATGGAAATGCACATTATGACAACATGGCCAAACAACTAAATACTTTGAATGAGATCATGAATAAGTTAGTGGGCCAAATTTGTCAACCAGTTATGTCAAGTATAGGGAATCACTTTCAATCCAGGACGATTGTGGAACATAATTCCCCAATCGTAAGTCTAAGTCAAGGAATAGAACCATCTTTTAAACCATNGGCCAAATTTGTCAACCAGTTATGTCAAGTATAGGGAATCACTTTCAATCCAGGACGATTGTGGAACATAATTCCCCAATCGTAAGTCTAAGTCAAGGAATAGAACCATCTTTTAAACCATCTACTTGAAACCAGGAGGGTAATGGAATGTCAAATTTGAATAGTGGTAATGGAATATCAAACCTGGGGGTAACCTAAATGCAAGAGACAACGTCCAAACCAATGGACAGAATACCCCGCGTGTTAATGATTGTGGAAATACTCAGGCTCACGATAATAATAGTTTAAATAACAGCATTTTTGCGACAAACCAAGTACCAAATGTTAGGCCTCAAGCAATTCTGCCAATGAATCAACCTATAGGAGGGCCGAATGATCCAAACCCTGTGTTAAGGAATCAAATTACGGAGATAGTACATGATCAAATGGCTTTTGGGATGCGTCCTTTTATGAGGCCAACTTACACAAAGCCATATCATGATAGGGTAGATCAAGCATATCCCTGGCCTAGAGGGTAGAAGGTACAAGGTACAAGGTACCAGAGTTCTGGTTATTTACTAGTTTGGGAGAAGTTTCAACCTTGGAACATATAGGACGATTCACGCTGCAATGTGGTGAAGTAACTGATTATGACAAAATGAGATTGTTCCCTAGTTCGTTAACTGGGATAGCCTTCTCATGGTTTATTAATTTGCCAGCAAATTCTGTCCAAACATGGCAACAACTGGAACAACTGTTCCACGCTCAGTTTTACGAAACTGAATCTGAAATTACTCTGGCCGATTTGGCAAATTTATGTCAATTTCCAAATGAATGGGCATAAATTTTTCTTCAGAAGTTTAAGATAGCTAACAGCAAATATTTTGTACCTTTGCCTGAAAAAGAGTTCTTTAAAATCGCTCAAAGTTGTTTGAGTTTTGATTTAAAAAAGAAATTCCAGGACAGGGAGTTCCCTGACCTTTTTCAATTAAGTGCTAATGTGGTTAGATATGAATGTTTAATAAGAGAAGATGAACAAATAAAAAACTCTAGCAAAGGGACTTATTATAAAGACCCGGATTTTGACGTTTATGCTGTTAATGAAGAATATTATGATCAGACGGAGATATGTCTGGCCGAATTAATTAAAGGAGATGCATATACTTGTCTTATAATGGCCAAATTTAGAGCAACAGATAAGAATGAGCCTACAAAAAATGAAAATAAAAAGGGAAGATTTATCCCCCGTTGTCCAAGCAACATACGTTCATAATAGTTGCGACTGATTTCTTCACTAAATGGGTAGAAGCAATACATTTAAAGGAGATTTCCCAGAAAAATATCATAGACTTTATTCGTGACCACAATATTTATAGGTTTGGGATACCACAAACTCTAATGATGGATTACGGAACTTCTTTAAATGGGGATCAAGTGAATGAATTCTTGGGCGAGTTTGGGGTTAAGCTAGTAAACTCATCACACTCAATCAAATGGACACGTAGAATCTTCTAATAAGGTTCTAAAAAATGTCATAAGGAAAATGATAAATGAAAATAACAGAAGTTGGCATGAATGTTTAAACAAAGCTCTATGGGCTTACAGGACGTCACCACGTTCAAGTACCCAAGTAACTCCTTTTCAACTTAATTATGGACAAGAAGCTGTGCTGCCTATGGAAATCAACGTACGGCTGATTAGAGTAGGCTTGCAAAATAATTTGAGTGATGGCGAATATGCAGAATTACTAGCCCAAAATTTGTTGGAATTGGACGAGTTAAAGTTGGACGTCCTAGATAGACTGCAGGTTCAGAAAAGAAAAATGGTTAGGTTCTATAACAAAATAGTTGTAGCCAAGTCGTTCAGCCTGGGCAATTTAGTTTAGAAGACAATACTCCCTTTAGACAGTAAGGATCCAAAGTATGGCAAATGGTCACCCAATTGGGAGGAACCATATAGAGTGAAAAGCATATTGCCTAATGGAGCTTATCATTTGGAAGATTTAGATGGCACGAAATATATAAGGTTTATCAATGGTAAGTACTTGAAGAAGTATGTTCCTTCCATATGGGAAAGCGAACAGATATAAGAAATTCTTATATAGCAAAATAGAGATGCCAGGCACACACCACGTCACCAAAAAAAATAAAATAAGAGCGAAGTATGCTCAAGTAAATTTTTCATTATCAAATACTCATTACAAAGCCAAGAGATACAGAACACAATGGTCTATATGCCGCAATTGGAAGCAAGCTACCATCTTTCTCTTATCAACTACTCTTTCTCCTATCAACTACTATAGGAAAAGGATAAATCGGCCTTCATTGCCTTCCTAAACGCATTGCTGCAATGATAGGCAGAGGGGCTGAGAAGCACTCTCAACAAGCAATTATTTCACATCAAGAACTCTCTCTGGAGATCATGAATGAAGAGAGCGCTAAGAAGACCTTCATTGAACAGAGAACATTTCATATACCTCCCATACTAAAGAAGATGTCAAGACAGATGGCGGAATCGGGAAAAGAAGGATTCATTTTGGTTGAAAGATGAAATAATTGATCTGTTGGATTGGAAGATTGATTATTTAAGTGCCAAGCGATGGCAACAAATGGGCTATGGGAAATGAGGATGGAGATGACATGTAATAGTCACTCAGTTTTATAGAGGTTCAAAGGCGAAAGGCCAGATTCATGCGTAGTAACCGAAATTAAAGGTTCAAGTTTTGAGGAGAAGACGGAATATCAAAAGGTTAAAAATTCCACAAGGGGAATGTGCATGGATATGAAACAAGGTTAGTAATTAAATTTTGGGAGAGTATTAACGATTAGAGAAAACGTCGATTAAGCTGTTTCAGAATCTATGCAAAAGACATCACACAAATGGATAAAATGGCTATTCCATTAATAAGATTGGCTGCCAGATACATTCAGCTAGCGGTGGCTGCCATTATAAAATTACAAGAACAAAGTGTAAGACGAAATCGTCCTACAAGAGAAGTCAAAATACTAATGTCTTAATTACAATTCGCCCCAAAGAGAGTGCATCCGTTCTCTAAGCTTTCCCCACTCATCGCCCTGTCAGGTGGAGGCAGTGGACAGCTCAGTCATAAGTCCCTCATCAACTTCCAGCTTGGAGTAATGCTCAACCAAATACTTGCTTCGCTCAATTTCTTGAGAAGTAGCGTGCTTCTTGGTAGCTAACCTGGCCTTACAGTCGTCCATTTTTGCTTGAAGTTCCTTCATCTCTGCAGCTAGACTCATCATCAAAGAATCTTCAACTACAACATCAGAAGAGATTTTGTTCAAATTGACATTGGCTTTCTCGATCTCTCGAAGCAAAGACTCATTTTCATTTACAGCACGAATGTACTGAGTCTTCTTAGCTTTTAGTTCAACATTTTTGGCCAGCAAAGAACTGATCCCTGAATGAATGATCATCAATGTCAGCCTAGATACATGCGAAATTGTGAGCGAAGGAAGCTCAAGTGCTTGGGCCGCTTTCGTACTTCATTGTTCGAACTTTTCTCTTTAGCTAGGAGCACTGGCTCTGTTGATATCTAGATCCATGAAAGAAACATACTCAAGCACTGATTGCTTGAGAACGTTCATGTTTTCTTTCAAAAAAGCTGTAGATGAAGCAGGACAACTGGCTGAAGAAGAACGAAAAGTAGACACCTTTACCTGTTTCCAGGAAGTAAACAAGTCCTGAATGGAGCTCAAAATGATGTCAGTGTCCTGCAAAGAAAATGCAAACAATTAGCACTTTCGTTATAGTAAATGAAGCAAAGATGAAAGATGAAACAAAGGCTACCTCATCAGCTGTCATGGAAAATTGGGGCACATCACTGTTGATCCAACCACCTGTAGGGACTTCCCTTTATTCGAACTAGCAGGTTCTTCCATAACAGGCCAATTTATAGGAATCTCTGCAAGAAGCAAGCGATGATGAGTTGAAAACCAACGATACATACAGAGGAAAAAGCTACAAAAACTGCAGTACCTTCCAGTTCAACGCACGGGGGTTCAGCGCCCTGAGGAGGTGAAAGTTCTCCGACTGACTGAATAATCAAAGGCTCTTGGCCTGTGGGTAAGATCCTTTCTCTAGAGGACTTGGGCGGAGAAGCTTGAGTGTAAGGTGGTGGAACAAAAGTCAGTGAAGGTAGAATCTTCAAAGGAGAGGTCGAGCTCTTCTAAAAAATCTAGGTAAAACATTAGCACATGAAGGATTTCTCATGAATAAACGAATTCCGCGTGAAAGAACAAATTCAAAATACCTTATTCCTGATGATGAGAGCAGTGTCATCATCATCATTAGGCAAGCTCGGCAAAGTTGGAGGTGGCCGTTTGCGGCTGGACGTATCCTTAGTTGTTTTCGTTTGAGCAGGTGAAGAGCCGATGGGATAGGATTCACTACAAAGCGTTTAATGCGAGACGGAGTGGAGTTTGATGAAGAAGAAGTAGGATTCTTGGCAGATAGATGAATAACAGGAATGGGAGAAACTGGCCTCTCTAAAGAGTTGAAAGCGCGGTTAGCATCAGTCGCGAATAACCTGCGCTTCACTGACAGCCAGAATTGTTCAAAAAGAGGATGAACAACAAAAGTAGGATTGAAAGGAGCCAAAGAGAAGTCGTGTGTCAAAAGAGAATTACGAGCATCAATGGCCAGCGCCTCTGCTTTGGTAATGGAATGAAAACGCTCTGCCAAGTTTCGAGAAAAGCATGAAGGAACAGGTCACGTTTGGCCAAAACCAAGTTGGCGGGCAACAAAATGGGGAGCATATAACTCAACCTCTGTCTTAGCATTTGTTCCAGTTAAAATGTCATGGAACAGTTCTTTCCCAACCAAGTATTGAGCCCAAATGGGCAAAGAGGTGCTCACATCATTCATGGTGGCAGGAGGTCGTACATAAATTGGAACTTGGTGTGCAAAGAAAGGGAAAAAGGAAGGAGTTGAATTCAAGATATAAAAGAATGTAAAAACATTTCTATTAGACATGTTAACAAGGCTCAATTGATTGATGAATAACCCGTAACAACTGAATGATTTAGGAGGAGACGGTGGAGCACCAAGTTGTGGAAAATAGGCTCTCAGCCACAATTGAGCGAGCCAAAGAGGTCTGCTACCAGCGGGAGATACACCATTCCTCAATTGAAATTAGAGGGAAGTCATGCCTCTATAAAAGGCAGCTAAAAATAATGAACAAAGGTTCAAAGACCTACCCCGCGCTAGTTCTTGCGCTATGGGCAAGTAAGCCATAAAAGGTTTCAAACTAGGTACACAAAGAACGTATTTACAAAGCCAGACTTGAAGAAAGGCTACACGCTCGGCGTGAGTAGGTTCAGTGCTAGTATTGTTGTAGAGTTCATGCATGCCCGAGTAAGAATCAGTGAGTCTCTTTTCAAATTTTGGGGCAGCAGCAGTAACCAAAAGTACGGGAGAGATAGTATCGCCCAGAGGCGGGAGGTTAACTAAGGCGCCAACATCCCTCAAAGTAAAAAACATTGAGCCAAGTGGGAATATAAAGGTATTATATTCCGAAGACCAAAAACTCAAAGCGATAGGAAAGAGCACAGAGTCATATAATGGGGGACGGAGGGCGATTTCTAATAAATCAGAAATCCTAGCACGATCAAAAATTGTCTTGGTGGGGCTATAATTTACCATACGTGCATGCCAAAGACGAAAAGTAGTATCAGTTTTGGGCCAAGTGCGAATACCTCATTCCCGGATTAACTTTAATGGAAAATGATTTAGAAAATGAGGATCTTGGGTGTAAGGGAACAGTTGGCCCATTGCTGCTTGTCCCATAGAATTATCAATCATTAAATGATGGACCCAAATAGAACTCATTAAGGTCAGCAGTGGCTTATGAAAGCGCGGGATTCACATACGGTCTCGTGAGTAGCTGTTGAAAGTCTTCAAAGCTAAGGGAGTTGTCTGAGATCGCCATCTACTGCAAAGTCTAATCTTCTCTAGCATTTTGGAAGCGTAAGTGTTTGAATAATAAGTAAGAAGATGAACAGTGATTTTTATGGAAACGAACGTGGGTATAATGGCGCGATGAAGTGGTGTGCTTTTCGGTTTATAGGAGAAGCGTAATATTGCACTTTTTTGGGATATAGAAGGTCACCGCCAAACAGAAATGATGATTGGAATTCTCCATTGTTTTGGGATTTCAAGTATTGCGAGAGAATACAAAGAATGAATATGACATAAAATTAATTATCGATATTAATTTTTGTCATATTGGGGGGTAATTATTGACTAACAAAAATGAGGCCCAGCCAAGTAGCCTAAAGGATGAAGGCCAATTATGAAAATTCGAAGGATAGGCCCAAAGGAGGCCATGTGAAAAATCCAAGATGAAGTTATGTAACGGAGGCCCATCATTGGCCAAGCCTGCAAGTCGCCCAAGATCAGGGCGAATATAGTGCCTCGTTGTCATTTAGAGCGACAGCCCCATCATCGCTCAACCCTGCGAGACGCCTAGATTGGGGGCAAACATGATGCCTAGTTGTTATTTAAGGCGACAATTATTGACACAGCTAATGAATAGTCTTATTTCATTCCACGATCCAAGAATCTCGGAGGCAAGCAGTTAAGGAATGGGGGTAATGGTAGCAGTTAAAGACGACAGTTTATTGACAAGTTAGCCATTTGGAGAAAGTGGGTAGTTACAAGGCGACGAGCGGTTGTCAAATGGTTCCACAACAAAAATCGCCAAAGGAGTATAAAAGAGAAGAGAAGACACAGAAGCAAGCCCCGATCAAATTACTCCCGAACAGAGACTGTAATTTTGTTTCCCTTAATTTCCTATCTTTTAACTTTCAATTGTCTTGTGTGCTTGTGCCCGTTGGAGGCATTTCGCTTCGTGTAAACCGTACTCTTCATAAATAAAACACCCATCGTTGGGACTTTGTCTCGAGAGGTTTTATTCCTTACACAATCGTTTGAATCTTTTAATTGTTAGCAAGACCCGACTTTCCGTGTGAAACAAAAATACACGTAGGCCAATGAGAAAAACGTGATACTTCAACAAAATTAGTTACAAAATTAGCCAATAAGAGACTGTCATCTTTCGTTTTCCTAAATAAACAGAATTACCCCAAAATTTGGAGAAAAATCTATAAATATCCCCACTTTTGCAATTCAAATATCTCCATTCTAATTAATCGCTTCTCCTCTTGTTCCGAATTTGATCATCATAGCTAATGAGTTTAAAAGTTGAAAATTCAGGCTATGTGAGAGGACTTATTGATCAGATTTCTGTCGTCATCAATTACCAAATTGGAGTTGTATTTGTTTGCTAGATTTTTCAGATGTTTCAGATGTATCATATGAAAGTGAAAATCAGAGTTATCAGTTCTTGTCCACCAATGCTAATCTTTAATGCATTTGTTACAAGTTATTGCTACAACAGCTGAAGCTTCTTTGGGTATTAGTTTTGTGTACGCAAGATTTACTGATTTATAAATACAGGATATATGTTCGTTTTTGTGTGTCTGTGATTCCCACATTTGTTGCAAATACTCCTTAAAAGCCTTATCGAGTAGAATGTCTTTTTGAAAGAATGCAAGAGTTCAGTTACAGTAGGAAAAATAAATAAATTAATTAATTAATTAATTCTATAATTTGGAAATCTAACTAGTTGTAATGAATTTAGTAAATTAATACCAGGATTTAAGTTAATATGAGTTAGATATTTGGCATGTTAGACTAGCCTAAGAAAAGAGCAATGTTTGAGTCTTCATTCGGCAAAATTTATTAAATCATTATGTAGGTGTTTGGTGGAGATTAAAATTAGATTTTTAGTAGATTGTAATAGAAATTTTTGAAATATATGGTTAAAAAGTTATGAAATTCATGATAAACATGATTAATATGAA
>CAIGRR010047049.1:0-10570 GCA_903798365.1 Fraxinus sp. 1973-6204
AGATTTCAGAATTTCTCAAAGTTTCAAAAGAGTAAAAATTATCCAAAAATATGCATAAATGGAAGAAAAATATACTCATTTGTAAACTATCCACTCACTGAGTTAAAAGCTCATGTATTTTGTCACCATTTTCCTTATCAAGAAGTAGCTGAGTTGAGCTACATTAGAGCCTGTTGACCTACTGCTCTGAGCCACAAATTGTTGCTAGAAGTATGAATTTTTGTTAGTTTATATATTTCATATTTTGGGATATGTGCATATTATGTCAAAAAATGTTTCCATATCATGGACTCACTGCAGTTTGTATACATATTGCATTGGAGTCTTCGAAATTGGATAGAAGTGTAAATTTTCATTTCAGTGCACTTTATTTTAAATAGTTTGTATTTGGAGAGGCTGGTGTACCCCATTGTAAATTACATGTACATGTTTTTTATTTTTGTTTAGGTGATGGTTCAAATGTATATTTCAAAAAACTCTATCAAGATTTTTATAAATGTATGTCACAGTCATAACAGGTCAAAGTTGCCTTGATAGTGGGTCCAGCACTTAGCTAGTATCTACCATCGGCGCACGACACGTGTTGGGTCCATTAGGGTGATTTGGGATGGGTCATGTCATATGCGATCTACGAATTACCATCTAGGCGATACGAAAGTTGAAAACTTTCAATTTACATAGTACTGATGTTTAATTAATATGCCCTTAAGTCCAAAATTAGTCTAATGTTTTCTGTAGATTGCGTGTTTTTTAGTTAATTATTTTAAAATCACCATATTTTAGGTCATGTCATGAAAACATAACTGAAATTCAAAATGAGCGCCTGTTTGGAGGAAATTTTGGTCTCATTTTTAAAAACTTTGGACCGTTGCACAATGAAATCACAACCCATTTCGAACGCTTCTAACATAGATGAGATTGAAGGCTGAAAAGAGAGATTTTTTTTTTCATTTCCCTTTATTACATTTTTACCCCATCAATATTTCAACCACCCTATTGAATGTATTTTCCACTTTACTCTTTCCTTCTTCCATTCTTTCAGCAGTCCAATACGTTCATTTTTTTTTACCAACGCTATTCAAACATGGGCTGCAAATACGGTGGATGATGAGCTTTCATCTATACACTCTGACCAAATAGAAGGTGCAGAATTGAATGATCTTTGGCCGAAATCTAAAAACAGGTCTCATGTCTTCACGTTTCTCCCCCTTATATTCTTAAGCTCCAACATCTTCAACCATTTTGTTGGTCGCTTTGTTTTGTTCTCAGATTTAACCTGAAGTTGGTGACACTTGCAAACTCCATCTCAAGTCTGAAGTCCTCCAGTGATAATCACGACTACAAGTTATTAAGCTTCCACCTTCAACCACTTTTCCATTTTTTGGGCGTAAATGGGATGTTTAGCATTTGTGATAACTAATTTGATCGGAGCATTAACTAAAATTGATTAATAACAATTACTGCATTATGTATTCGGATTCTCTTCAGGCATCTCTTTTTCATAGGCCAACCAACAACTCCTTCGGAGACGAAGCATTCGGTCTCAAAAGTGCTCATTTAGTATTTCAAAATATTATGAATAGTATGTTCAATCCTTTTTCAAAATGCGATTATTGTGTACATTTATGATATTCTAATATTTTCTGAAAGCTTAGAACAACATTTTAAGCATTTAAATACATTCATTCATGTAGTAAAAAATAATGGTTTAGCAGTTTCTGCTAAAAAAAGTTGTTTTATGTCAAACAAGAATTAGGTTCTTAGGACATATTACACCAATTCAAAGAAATCTAGATTTCACAGATAAATTTCTTGATAAAATATTAGATAAAAATAGTTTTCAAAGATTCTTAGGGTGTGTCAATTATGTAGGAGATTTTATCAAAGAGATAAAAATCCTATGTACACCCCTTTTCAAAAGATTACAAAAGAATCCGGTCTCATNAAAGATTTGATGAAATCTTAGATAAGCCAAGTTTACAGAGCTTTTTAGACTACGTCAATTACGTGTCAGACTTTATTAAAGAGATAAGTTTATTGCGCGCTCCTTTTTTTAAAGACTAGAAAAAGCATCATGTACCATGGAGTCACGAGCATACTTTAGATGTACAAAAGGTTAAAGTTTGGGTGAGATCATGCTACTTGTTTATGCAGAAGGAGTTAACCTCCACACCCGATTCCTCGTAATGGATAGTCCATTAACAAATAGCGTTGTCTTGGAGAGACCCTGGATCCATGAAATAAAGGTTGTACCGTCGACATTTTATGAAGTACTCCATTTTCCTACCAAATGGGAAATGAGGAGATTCATGGTAACCAAACAGATTCTAAAGACTGCTACCAGAATTCACTCCACTCTGACCAATGTCCTTTATAGCAATTATAGCAATTTCAGCTCGTCATCCAAGACCATCCGAATGTGGAAGAGGAAGATGAATAATAGATCTACCCCGACTTTCTAGAACACAAAAACTCAAGTAGGGTTAATGTTAAAACCAACGCTCAGGCAATGCCTTGTCAAGTTTCTCATGGAACACCATAACTGTTTCGCTTGGTCTTACACAGACACGACCGGCGTTGACCCAGAGATAATGACGAATAAATTGAATATCTTTTCCCAATACATTCCAATCAAATAGAAACGAAGAATATTCGCACCCGAATGAAACCGCATTATCAATGAAAAGGTATGAAAACTTATAGAAGTTGGCTCTATACGAGAATCTGTTACCCAGACTAGCTCGCTAATGTTGTCGTTGTGAAAAAGAAGAATGGTAAGTGGAGAGTCTGTATCGATTTTACAAACTTGAACAAGGTATATCCAAATGACATCTTTCCACTTCCATATATCGACATGATGGTCGACTCGACAGCTGGATATGAGCTTCTAAGCTTTATGGATGCCTTTTTTAGGTTACAACCAGATTCTAATGCACCCAACTAACTAAGAGAAAACTGCTTTAGTGATAGAGCAAGGCACATTTTGCTACAAGGTCATGTCGTTTGGCCTCAAAAATGTTGGAGCAACATATCAGCGGTTAGTGAATTGTATGTTCGTTGATCAACTCGAAAATCCATGAAAGTTTACATCGACGACATACTAGTGAAGTCCTTGATTACAGAGCTACACACAACCACCTGGAGAATCCTTCGAGGTTCTAAAAAAGTACAACATAAAACTTAATCCGTCCAAGTGTTCATTCGAAGTATTCTCTGGTAAGTTCCTAGGTTAATTAGTAACCCAGCGGGAAATCGAGGCAAACCCGAATAAACTCCAATCAATCATTAACATTTCATCTCCGACCTTCATTAAGGAAGTTCAAAGACTTACTGGAAGACTTGCAACTCTTAACATGCTCATTTCTAGATCTTCCGATAAATGCTAGAAATTCTATAAACATATTGAGGAAAAAAAACTTTCAAATGGACTTAGGTATGTGAAGAAGCTCTTTAGCAACTCAAACAGTACTTAACTTCACCTCCACTCTTGTTAAAACCAAGAAATGGAGAACGAGTCTACATCTACTTAGCGGTATCGAAGATGGCTGTCAGTGAAGTTTTGGTTCGTGAAGAAGAAAGAAAGAAACTTCGCATTTACTATGTCAGCAAGACATTATTAGATGGAGACATCCGCTATTGCCAACTGGAAAAATTAGCTGTCACTTGTTAGCACAACTCAAAAGTTAAGGCCTTACTTCTGGAGACATTCAATAGTTGTTGTAACATGCTTTCGCGGAAAGAGATACTCCACAAGCCTGACTTATCCAAACGACTAACCAAATGGGCTTTCAAATTAAGTGAATACGATATTTCCTTTGCATCCTGTACTATCGTAAAATCTCAAGTACTTGCAGATTTCATCATTGATTTCACTCATAACTCTCAGGTCCTAGCCTAAAAGGAACTTCTTTACTTGATGGATGTACCAATGATAAACACATGGATGCTCCAGGTGAACGAATCAAGCAACATCAATAGTGTAGGCCTTAGCATCATCTTAACATCACCAGAAGGAGAGCAGATAGAATAGATGGTTAGGTGTGATTTAAGGCAACTAACAATAGAGTAGAATACGAAGCACTCATTGTCGGACTAATCTTGGCAAAGGAATTAGGAGTCACTCGAATAAATCTCTGTAGTGATTCTCAGTTTATTGTAAACCAGATACAAGGTACCTTCCTAGCCAAAGATGCAAATATGACATCTTACCTAGAGTTAGTCAAACAGCTCTGCAATAAGTTTGATGAGTACCAAATCATTCAAGTGCCACGGATCGAAAACATCCAAGCAGATGTGATAGCTAGCTTTGGAGCATCTATGAATATAGAACAAAGCAAGGTCATCTTGATGGCCTACTTGCAATGGCCAGCGATTCAAAAGCCAGTTGAAAACAAAAGTTTTCATTTAATGGAAGAGCAATCTTGGATGATGCCGATTGTTAGATACCTCCAAAACGACGAACTACAACTAACAAGAATGAAGCTTGATGAACCAAGGTTAAGACTGACATATTTTATATTATAGATGGTAAGTTGTATAAAAGATCTTTTTTTACACCCTATCTTCGATGCATCGGCAATGCTAAAGTCGAATGTCCTAGCCGAACTTCACGAAAGGAGAATGTGGCAATCACTCAGGAGCTCAAAGCTTAGCGCGTTGTACACTTACCACTGGGTTCTATTGGCCAACAGTGCGGGCTGACTCTTTTAATGATGTCAAAAAGTGTAACCTATGTCAATGATTCACTAATGTCTCACACCTCCTGCTAGAATGGCTCAACCTCATTCTTTCACCCTAGCCTTTCATGAAACGGGGAATGGACATTGTCGAAAAACTTCCAACTGCTCCAGGACAACAAGTCTTCAAGCTAGCAGTCACGGACTATTTCACGAAGTGGATTAAAGTTGAGGCACTCACAAGTACATGATCACGAAGTTATCCAATTTATCTAGAAAAAATTGATATGTAGGTTTGGAGTTCCAAAAGAAATAGCCACCGATAATAAGGGCATAATTCATAAGCACTGGGTTTCTAAATTGCTGCAAAGAGTGGAATATCAAGTTAAACTTCTTCATTCCGTGGTATCTCCAAACCAATGGTCAAGCCATTCTTCCAATAAGACTATCATGAAAACGTTAAAGAAAAGACTATTTGAAGCTAAGAGAAAATGGGCAGACGAGCTACCTGGAGTCCTTTGATCCTATCGCACCATCGTTCAGACACCAATCGATGAAACCCCCTTCTCATTAGCTTACGACATGGAAGTGGTCATACAGTAGAAACAGGCACTCTAGCATTTGGGTATAAATCGACAAACGATGAGAAAAACCAAGTTAAATTGTGGCATGAATTAGATCTACAAGACGAATGAAGAAGAAGAGCAGTGGTTCGTACAACCGCATATCAACAAAAAATTTCCCAACACTTCAATCGACAAGTAAGAACCAGAATCTTCAAAGAAGGCTAGTGGGTACTTGTCTTTGCTCTCAGGAGATTCACCAAGTAGAAAAATGTGTCACTCATAAAAAATAAACACTTTCCACATCAACGAGGACGTGGAAAGCCTCAAACGTAGGAGAAAAATATCCCATACAGACACCAAGAATTATTTGGGATCTAGAAGCTGGTCGATAAAGATGGCCACATAGATTCTATCAAGCTATCTGGATGAAGAAAACCACACGGTTGCCTTCAAGTTATCTGGATAAGTTTGGTCCTATCATAATCATCATCATATCAATCCGAATGAAGACTCAGTTGCCTTCGAACTGGGATAGCCTTCAAGCCAACCAATAACATTACCTACCAAATCGGATGGATTGAACTAATCGAATCCTTTGTAAAATTGCATTTATGAATCTATTTTATCTTTTAAATTGGGAAGTAAGTCTGATTTCTATTTGAATATTATGATCATAAATTTGTGCATGATTTTATTATACTTCGAATGAGATTCCAACGTTCGATATTTCATCAAGATTTTAGATAGTTTAGTACACAACCCTAATAAGTCTACACATTACTTAATTTAGAAAGATACAAGTGCAAATACGCTTATACATAAGTCCGAAAGAAAATGCCAATCGGGAAGCATAGTTGGAAAATGTTCTACCAAAGGGATTTAAACCTGCCCATCATCGGCATTCCCAACTCCCTCGTAGGACGCAACCCTGATTTTGGGCTGTTCTTTTAGCATATTCAGCATACCAAGCATCTGGCACAATTCAGCACGATCGGCAACCGCTTTGTCTACATCCCATCTAACATGTTTACCTCTCTTATAATCATTCATAAGAAAGGCTCTAGTGGCTGTTTCAACTTCCAGGTGGCAATTCTCTTGACGATCCTCTAAAGAAGCAATCTGAGCCCCAAAAGTAAGAAAATAGAGATTAATACTAAAAAGAAGATAAGATAAATGGTGAGTTATATATGATGAGGAGTATAATGAAGTTTAAGCATATGAATTTGGGTAGAACTTAAGACAATAGTGATTCAAATACTGACTTGAGTGATGAGAGTGGTAAGAATAAGGGCAAGAGTTGGGACAAGTCTAAGTGGTACTATAGTTGTGGTAGGTCTGGACACTTTGTGAGAGACTGTTCCAAGAAGATGAATAAGCTAAAGGTAAGATGAGAGGTGAAGCGAATGTGGTTATAGGGTCAACTAATGACCCTAATGAGGTTTATTGAGAGTAAACCTAGTTACTGCATGTGCATTTGTGTTTAATCATTTCTACGTGTGTGATTGCTTAATTATGTTGCATGTTTATATGTTGCATTTTAATGTGTTTGATATGTGCATTTANCCTAGTTACTGCATGTGCATTTGTGTTTAATCATTTCTACGTGTGTGATTGCTTAATTATGTTGCATGTTTATATGTTGCATTTTAATGTGTTTGATATGTGCATTTACATGAATTTAAGAGTAATCTGATTACTTGGTGTAAATTGTTTGCATGCATAGTGAGTTGGGATACATTAGCAATAAGTGTGATGTGTGTCCATTGGTGATGTGGAGTATAGATGCTTAGTAGTACATTGGTAGTATGCATCGGGGATGTGGAGTGTGACATTTGGATCATAAGTGGAGAAGTGATTAAATATTGGAATTCTATATCTGTAAAGACCCTGATTAGGTGGAGTGTGAGAGAGACACTTCTATCACTTCTATTAGGTGGAGACACATTATTTACGTAGGTTGGGAGAATTAACGTGGTGATAGAGGATTATCTCAAGGACTTAAGATCTATAGTGGTTTACCAGTTGGAGGTGAATTGAGTGATCAGTCTAGCGAGCATGGTGGGTGATGAGAGGAGATATGTATTCTCTAGGTGTGAGCAACACGGAATACGATAGGATAAGTGTGGTGAGATCTTTTCGTGAGGTTATTTATGCAGTTGTTGCATATGTTTTGACCGTTTGATTGAATAACTTAGTGTTAAAATGTTGTTCTATGTGAACATCTTTTAAAAAGATCTGTGGGTTATCCTATGTTATATCTTTATTACATGATTATTTGTTCTTGATTGTTTACTGTGATTATCTGCTTTTACTTGTGTTTTTATTTGACCTCAGCCCTGGTGAGTACATGGAGCAGGTATGGTATGTGTTTCAGGTCGAAAACACGAGGTAAGGTTTGTAATCCCAATTTTATTGGTTGTCGTGATTATACGAGTATTAATTTTGTGTTTTGATTTCTTGTAGGTTGATTGGGTATCAAAGCGGAGATTTGTTGGGTTTTGACACCCAATGAATCCCGAGCTATGATGTAAACGTCGGGTAAAATTTCATAGATATTGGCCGATGAGTGAAATTGTTACCAACAACCAAGTCCAAAGGCTCGACCAAAAACAACATATATCATTGGAAATAGCTTAAGAAATTGATGCTACTCACGCCCCATATATATTTACCTATTGGATGGTTTTGAATCTTTACCCATTTAACCCTATTATTGGTACAACTAAAGCCTTACTTGTCCCTCTATATATATATATGTTGCTTTTAACCCTAGTCATGTGCATGTGATTTGTGTATGACATTAGGGAAAAATGAGGCTACCTCTTTGAGTGGAAATCGACTGCCTTTGTGGAGAGAAAAATTGGTGCCTTCTTTGTGTATTTTGGTCTCTCCTCTTGCCTTCTTCCGTTGTTTTTCCCATGCCTTTGTGGCCTATAAGTCATCACTGCTATCTTGTCCTTTGTGGATGATATTGAGAAGCAACTGAGGTAAATATATTGGTTTTGGTGGAGTCATTTGGATTGGTTATTTGGTTGAGAAAGATAACATGAATCTTGGCCCAAAAATCACCATTTTTGAAGATCTTTGAGCGAGCTTCCACAACAAATTACATGATATATACATCGGTTACGGAGATGGTTTTTCAAAAGTAAACTCCAACTTGATATCTCCTTTGTCTCGGATGGATGCGATGAAAGAATTTCCCATGTAGAGAAATTTGCCATCTTTAAGAGGTTCCTAAGTGTTGAAGACTTCAATCCTTACACACATGCCTTGTGGCACCCGAATCGATCCTCCACTAGTTTTCATCATCTTCAAAAACTATCATAGACTTAGCATTTTGGTCAATAACTTCAAGCACAACACGGTTTAACGTTTTCAAGTTCGTGTCCCTGCAAGCACACTAAGTCAGCCTATGTAACCCACAAATTTAAATCTTTTGAGGTTACGTAATCATCAAGCGAGACCTAAGGAACAAAGACAGAAATGTAGAGAAAATGGAACATAAGAACATTTGGGAAAATGCAGTTCAAGTTACTATATTAATTTCATTGTTGACTCAAGCAGAAAGGTATGGGTTTATTTTCTGAAAAATAAATCTGATGTATTTGAAACTTTTAAGAAGTGGAATGCCATGGTTGAGATAGAAACAAGTTTGAAAGTAAAATGTTTGAGGTCAGATAATGGAGGAGAGTACATAGATGGAGGGTTCAGTGAGTATTGTGCTGCACAGGGAATTAGGATGGAGAAAACCATTCCTGGGACACCACAGCAAAATGGTGTAGCTGAACGCATGAACAGAACTCTCAATGAGCGTGCTAAGAGTATGAGGATGCATGCTAAACTACCAAAGACTTTCTGGGCTGATGTTGTTAGCACTGCAGCTTACCTAATAAATCATGGACCATCAGTTCCCATGGAGTTCAGACTTTCTGAGGAGGTTTGGAGCGGTAAATAGATAAAGCTTCACATTTAAGAGTTTTTGGTTGTGTTTCTTATGTTCATATTGATTTTGTTACTCGTAGTAAACTTAATGCAAAGTCTAAAATATGTTTTTTTTTATTAACTATGGTGATGAGAAATTTGGCTATAGGTTTTGGGATCAACAAAACAGGAAAATCATCAGAAGTAGAAATGTGATATTTAATCAAAAGGTTATGTACAAAGACATGTCAACTGCAGTGTCAGATGTTTCAGAGATAGATCAAAAGAAATCTAAGTTTGTCAAATTAGATGAATTAACTGAATGTACTGTCTAGAAAATGGGTGAAGAAGATAAGAAGAATGTAGATTCACAGGTAGATCATAGTGCACCTGTAGTTGAAGTCCGTAGATCTTCCAAGACCATTAGACCTCCACATCATTATTCACCAACTCTAAATTATCTCACGGTGACTGATGGTGGTGAGCCAGAGTATTATGAAGAAGCCTTGGACGATGAAAATTCAAGCAAGTGGGAGTTAGCCATAAAAGATGATATAGATTCTCTGTTAGGGAATCGGACATAGGAATTGACTATATTGCCAGTAGGAGAGAAGGCTTTGTACAACAAGTGGGTATACAAAATAAATAATGAGCATGATGGAAGCAAGCGGTACAAGGCTAGATTAGTTGTCAAAGGGTTCCAGCAGAAGAAGGGCATTGACTACTGAGAAATATTTTCTCCAGTTGTGAAGATGTCAACAATTAGACTGGTACTCGTAATGGTGGTTGTAGACTAATTTCACTCAGAATTTTAAATGCAATTTTGATATGTATTTGGCCCTTTAGCCATTGATTCTCGATATGATATCCTTACAAAATGTTTGCAGTGCTTTCGAAAAGTCGAAACCTCTTCAATTTATATGCCTCAGACTCTTTAAAATAGGTCTGTTAGTATATTCTTAAAGCACTCCATGTCTCGAAATCCTATAATGATATTGGATTCTAAGTTGAGTAATCCATATGCTTTATTATTTGAATCATATCCACAAAGGCACACTTGACGACTCTTCGACTCAACTTGGCCCTTTTAGAATCAATTTTCTTGTAATAGGCAAGATAACTCCACACTTTAAGATACTTAATGTTTAATTTTCATCATTGTTACAATTTATAAGGAATAATCTTTAATTTCTTTGAGGGAATTCTATTACTAACATGACATGTAGCAAATACTGCTCTACCCCTACAAATTAAAGGCAACTAGCATGAAATAACATAGTATTAATCATCTTAATCAATATCCTATTTTTCTTTACACCAAATCATTTTGTTCAGGCATTCTAAGTACAGTACATTAATGTAATATGTCATATCACCATTTTCTATTCTCTCACTACCCAAATC
>CAIGRR010047088.1:0-11163 GCA_903798365.1 Fraxinus sp. 1973-6204
CTTATTATTCCAAAAGTTTATTATTATCTCTCTTATTTATAACAACACAATTTTTCATAAGATAATATTACGCGTAAATCCAAAAAAAATTCTTCTTTTTCAATTGCACATTCTCCAAAAAATATTATTCTAAAAATTATAATTACCGCATAATGGGGCCAAATGCGCAAAGACTTATTTTGGTCTTTACTTGGAATTATTATTATATATGGTTGAATTTTTTTTATCTCTATAAATACGGATTAGATGAAACCAAGAAATACAACACGACAAAACTATTCCGTAGTCTCCAAATTTAGAGAGAGAGAGAGAGAGAGAGAGAGAGAGAGAGAGATTTTTTTTTCTCTTCTTCATTTGTTCAGTACGAAAATTAATTTCTTGATTTAATTATAAGAATGTGCCCACCACATATTTATGACTCTAAAAAATATAATAAAAGACTTGAATATTGGAAGCATCGTTCTTGAAATAAAAAAGTTTTAAGTTCTTGATTCAAATTCAATTCAATAATTAATCATCTTTTTTTATTAAAAAAATTCGAATTCTTTATTATTGACATGATATTTTTTACCAGAGTACAAATTTCCACTCTAATTATGCAACGTCATTAAAATAGTTAATTAATTAAATTAATCAATTATTAATCATTTAATTGTTATAATTAATAATTTATTTTGTCACACAACAATTTAAAAAATATTTAAGACACTGTTTGATATTATACGCAACAAGCAATGAGTGCTCAAGACTCGAGATTGAGGAGAGCAACTTAAGACACAATCAGCTTATTCAGCTATGCTTAAGTTAACAAATGTAAGTTTTACATTTTAGGTAACTTTTTTTTTTTTATTTTATTTTATTTTTGTGAAATTATATGTGCTTATTTCATTCTTAAGTTAACAAAGGTAAATTTTACATTTTAGGTAACCTTTTTTTTTATTTGGGTGAAATTATAAGTGCTTATTTCATTCTTAAACCAANTTTTATTTTATTTTTGTGAAATTATATGTGCTTATTTCATTCTTAAGTTAACAAAGGTAAATTTTACATTTTAGGTAACCTTTTTTTTTATTTGGGTGAAATTATAAGTGCTTATTTCATTCTTAAACCAAACCAACATGGAGAGAAAATGGGAGAGTAACACATTTGTTTCCAATCTCCTAAAAAATCTCCACCATTGTGACTTTTGACCACCTAGTTAAGGTTAGTCTGTTACGCCAACAAAACGAACCCCACAAGAATAAATCAAAAAGAAGAAAATAAAAAATAATAATTAATTACTGCATCTATACATACAACTTTTATCTCTACAGTTTTACACCTGTCTCTTACAGCAATATTACTACAAAAATATACAAAATTACACACACAGCACGTTTAACACTATTTTCATCTTCTTCACTTCCCATTTTCTATATATTTTTCTTTCGCAGTGTCGTCATGCTTCCCGCCATTGTTCTCTCACATGGGAAAACCCTAATTTCGCACACCACACCAGGTAAAATCGAGAATTAATTGTATAAAATCTCTTTTAATCACCTAACTGCAGTTTAAGTTATATGACTAAACGATAGAATTTTTTTTTGGTTTGATTTTTGATGTTTTTGATATGATCAGTGGATTCGCCTGGGAAAAAAAAGCATATTTGAATAACTTCTTGGTAGAAGGTATTCTCTAAAATAGAATTTATGTCCCAAATTCAATCAAACGTTGGAAGGAGCGAGTCTACACATTACAGGAAATCCGGTGGCTCGAATCAACAGCGCCAGTTCTCCGGGCCCGGTTCAGTTAAGGGCGGCGGCGTCTCTTCCTTCCCCTCCAACCGCAGGTACACGTGTTCTGTAAAATTCTAGGTTTTTTTTTTAAAAAAATTTTAAGTATCTTTTTTCCTGTCATGTGTGTGCATAGACTTGTGGTGAATGTGGATGTGACTGTTTGTTCGTTAATATTCAAGACTGCTTTTTTAAGGTTTCTACGAGGGATTTCTGACCTTTTTTTCCCCTTTATCTGATGGGATTAGTTTTAAGAAGTATAATACCGATACACAAGGAGGCCAATCGGGGGCGAGAAACCCAAATGCGAGCTCGGATTCCAGTGCTCCATCCGCAGCACATGCTGTACAGTATGGTACTCATCAACAGCAGCTAGCCCATGGTATGCAATAAGGCTACATCGATGCTTAAGTTTCATATATATATTGGTTGGGAATGCTGTTTATTTTCTGCCGAAGTTCTCCTGTTTTATATCTGCCCAAAAGATTTTTTCTAATCTTGTATCACATTGTTTAAAGATGCATCTTGTTTTTTAGATCGATTAGTGATTTATGTGCATTTTGAAGCTTTTTCTTGCCTTTTTCATCTTTTCGTCTTTTTATGTATTGTGTTTTTTCTTTTTTGTTGTCTTGTTCTAGGAGCTTCTAACACACCGGTTGTAAGTACAACTACTAATGTCAAGCTGACCGAAACCTCAACTCAGAAAGTTAACCGAGCTGTTCCAGGAGCTCCTCCTAATGTGTCTACTGCAGCTCCGACTTCAAATGCTTTGACTGCTAGTTCTGACTCCAAGTCGCCTACAAGACCTGCAAAGGGTACAGCAAACTGGTCGTGCACAGTTGAAGCTGTGGAAGTGGTTTTGATCCTATTTATTCATTCTTTAATAGAGTGTTAGGTTGATAGTTGTAATCTTCCCATATTTCCACTTGGAATTAATGATTTTGTAATACTCTTTTTGATGTCTTAGCTCCTGGAGATGCATCAAATCCGTTTCTCCTACAATTTGGATCCATAAGTCCTGGTTTTATGAATGTAATGCAGGTATGTGTCAATTGCATGAAGGCCAAAAATATATTTCATTTTTATTTTTACTTCTGTTTGGTCTTGTCACGTCATTTATAAACTCTTGAATCCGAAGGATAGAATGTTTGTTTTCTCCCAACATTTTGCAGGTACCCGCTCGAACAAGTTCTGCCCCACCAAATTTGGACGAGCAGAAAAGAGATCAGGTTTGTAGTTCTCTCCTTTCTAGTTATTCACCTGGGAGATCTGAAGTTTCCTTCAACTGCCAAAATATATGAATCTCATGAATCCCTCTTCTGGGATAGAAATGTTAAAACACTCAAGAGTTAGTATCTGGAGCATTGTGGTGCTTTGGTTCTTTGACTGTGTGTTAATATATCTTGGAGGGGAAGGGAAGGGACGGGAAGCGAAAGGGAGAGAATGAAGTTACAACGGGAAAGGGTTTTACTGATATAAATTCTTGTTTTGGTGAAGTTAGGGGTAGGGAGGACTTCTATTATTTAAAGAAGCTAAAGGGAGCAAAGTCATTTTTCTTCCTTCTCCTTCTCTATTAATCCATATACTGATATACAAAAGGGAAATTTCCTCCCTTTCCATTTGTTATCCTCGTTCTAAATGAAGTCCTAACAGTTGATTGTCATTTCAGTGATGCTGTATGCTTTTACTCTCCTCACAATTTCTGATAGTAGCATCTTTGAATATTTTCTTTTCCCTATGAAAACATCCATTAGTGCAATATGTGTCATGCATTTGTCAAGCTGAGAAACTCTTGACAAGCATAATTAGGCAGTGATTGTTTGGTTTTTGTTAGTAAGTCTGGTGTGAGGTTACATATAATTCCAGGTTGCACATTGTTTTAATAATGATATCATTATAGTTGTGGTCGCTAGAATATTGAGGATTGACTTTGTAATTCTTTCTGACAGGCTCGTCGTGACTCTCTAAGAGCTGCTCCTGCAATTTCAACTCCATCTGTGCTTGATCCGCAGCTGCCAAAGAAAGATGCAGGGGTTCTTGACCATCCTAATACT
Source organism: Fraxinus sp. 1973-6204 (assembly GCA_903798365.1). Lineage (NCBI taxonomy): Eukaryota > Viridiplantae > Streptophyta > Magnoliopsida > Lamiales > Oleaceae > Fraxinus > Fraxinus sp. 1973-6204. Next base: position 3,827 of record CAIGRR010047088.1, read on the forward strand.
GTTGTGCCTGTGCCTGTTTGCAAATCGAGGAGAGATGCGCAAGTTTCAGCTGCACCTTCTGTGACTCAAACTCAGAAACCTTCTGGACATACTATCTCCAGGATGCCTGTGCCCATGCTATTTAACCAGCCGCAGGCTCCTGTTCAATATGGTGAACCTAATCCCCAAATGCAGTCTCAGGTCATGTCAGGCACGTCGTTACCAATGCCGATGCCTTTACCTATGGGAAATCCGCTGGTGCAGCAGCCAATGTTTGTCTCAGGTCTTCAGCCACGCCCAATACATTCTCAAGGTGTCATGCATCAGGGGCAATTGAACTTTTCTTCACAAGTGGGTCAGCTGCATTCTCAGTTGGGTAACATGGGAATTAATATGGCCCCACAATTTCACCCACAACAGTGTGGAAAATTCAGTGGGACCCGCAAAACTGTAAAGATTACTCATCCTGAGACTCATGAAGAATTGAGACTTGATGGATCACCCACTCCGAGATCACATCCTGCTAATCATTCTATGAACTTTTATCCTAATTCTTATAATGCCAATTCCCTATATTTTCCAGCTCCAAGTTCTGCTCCTCTGAATAGGAGCCAGCTTCCTCCTACTTCTCAGTCGCCACGGTTCTCTAATCAGGTCAGCAATGTCCTTCTTCAAAGATTCCATTTGCTGCCATCTCATTTTCTGTTAATAAAACCCATGAATCCTCAGCATGACATTACCCAATTATTACATTTGGATGGAGTTGGAATGATCATTGTGCAAGCTTCGTCTATTAATTTTTCTGCAGGTGACAGTGAAACCAGCTAGTGGATCTCATGGTGAGAAAGATACAGTATCATCTACAATAAGTTCACCTTCCATTGGAATGTCTGAATCTTTGAAACAACGGCAACATGGAGAAGATCCAGTTTGCTCCCAAAAAAAGGTTGAGCCTTCTTCTTCAAGCTCTTTGCAGCAGCCCAAGCCTGCTTTAGGAACATCTTCTACAATGACTCACAGAATAAGCAAACACTCTGCTAGTGTGTCAGGTCCCATCAGTGTGGAGAGTGAAACGTCCAATACTTCAACTCATGATTCTGTTCCTAATGCTGCTTCTGCATCGACATCAATTAGCTTTGTGGAAGAAGCAAAAAACGTAACAGTTGTGTCTGATTCTAGAAAATTAGGTAACGGAGGCTTGAAAGATAAGGTATTCTATTGCTTGTGTATTTATCAAATTATATATATAGTCACTTTGAGGAGGTTAAATATGATTTATGAGCAATATGTTGCATCAATATTTACAGGTTAGGCAATCCTCAAGTTTCCCTTCTCATTTGTCAGAACCTGAACCTCTTGAAGCTAAAGCTACTTCACCGAGAAGTAGTGTGATGTTGGAAAATGCTAAGGACTCGCCATCAACAACTATATCTGCTTCTGCAGAAGCTTCTGATTTAAGAAGTGAAAGTGCTGAGGAAGGCACTCAAAATTTAGCCACAAAAACTGCAGTTGGTAGACAAACAAAGCCCGAGGCAAGGGACAAAATTGAGCTAGGGGAACTAATATCACCTGAGAGTTCTAAGTCCGATAACTGTAGTTTGGAGACATCTTTGAAGTCTGTTTCTTTGGCATCTTCAGAAATCATTAGTAAAATTGAGGAAAGTTCGTCTCATGAGGTATCGTTCTCCAGTCAGGATGGTGATTTATTAGAAAGTGCCCAAAAAAAGATGGAAGAATCTTCAGATTTTCGCTCAGACGATGTTAGGGTGTCTGATAATTTAGTTAGATCGACTTTCATGTCAGATGGTCAAACTGCTGAAAGTCCTGCATTAGTGATTGGTTTGTCTTCTCAGTATGATAAAATCTGTGCTTCAGATGCTTCTTTAAGAGTGCCTGATAGTATGGATACTAATGTTACTGTTACTAGCTCTGCTGTGGTAGATCAAAGGTCTGAACCAAATTTAGTTTCATCTCCTTCTGAATGTGTTTTGAAAAGTGAAAATGAAGGGAATGAGAATATTGGTAGTGACTTGGTTCCTTCTCAGTCAGGTGTCAAGGAGAAAGTCTTGTCAGAGCACAATGCAGCAAAAAGTACTGGGCCCCGTTCGAAGAAGAAACTAAAAGATTTATATAGAAAAGCAGAAGCTGCTGGTACTAGTTCTGATCTTTATATGGCATACAAGGGTCCAGAGGAAAAGAAGGAAACTGTAACCTCTGCAGAAAACAGAGAAAGCACTTTTAGCACTAGCGACAAGAAGAAAACTGTTAATGTGACACAGGACAATGCTAGGTTATGTGATAGACCTGCTCAGAGTAAGGCAGAGCCGGATGACTGGGAAGATGTTGCAGACATCTCTACTCCAAAGTTAGAAACTTCAAAGAATGGAGAACAGGTCAATGATGAAGATGGCTTTGGATTAATGGCTAAAAAGTATTCCCGAGATTTCCTTCTGAAATTTGTTGAGCAATGCACTGATCTTCCAGAGGGTTTTGAAATAGCTTCAGATCTAGCTGATGCTCTGGTGGTCGCTATTGTCAGTGTTTCCCGTGAGCAATACCCTAGTCCTGGGCGAAATGTTGACAGGCCAAATGTGGGATCTAGACCAGATCGTCGTGGAATTGGCATGGGAGTTGAGGACAAATGGGGTAGATTTCTTGGGCCTTGTGTGTCAGGGCGAGGGGATATGCGGATGGATATTGGTCATGCTGGTAATGTTATGGGGCTTCGACCTGGCCAAGGAGTTAATTATTCTGTTCTAAGGAATCCCCGTGCACAAACACCTGTTCAGTATACTGGGGGTATCCTCTCTGGGCCAATGCAATCCCTGCCTCCACAGGGACGACTGCAAAGGAATAATTCTGATTCTGTTAGGTGGCAGCGTGGAACTGCTTTCCAGAAGGGTTTAATGCCTTCTCCTCAGACACCAATGCAGGTGATGCATAAAGCTGAGAAGAAATATGAAATGGGTAAAGTTACGGATGAGGAAGAAGCCAAGCAGAGGCAGTTGAAATCTATCTTAAACAAGCTTACTCCCCAAAACTTTGAAAAACTATTTGAGCAAGTTAAGCAAGTGAACATTGACAATGTTGTCACTCTCTCTGGCGTGATTGCGCAAATATTTGATAAAGCTTTGACAGAACCCACCTTTTGTGAGATGTATGCCAACTTCTGCTTTCACCTTGCTGCAGAGTTGCCTGATTTGAGCGTGGACAATGAGAGAATCACTTTTAAGAGATTACTCTTGAACAAATGTCAAGAAGAATTTGAGAGAGGAGAAAGAGAAGAAGAAGAGGCTAATAAAGCTGATGAGGAAGGTGAAGCCAAACATTCGGAAGAGGAAAGAGAGGAGAAGAGACTCCAAGCACGAAGACGCATGTTGGGTAATATTAGATTAATTGGAGAGCTTTACAAGAAAAAAATGTTGACGGAGAAAATAATGCATGAGTGCATAAGGAAGTTGTTGGGTCAATATCAGCATCCTGATGAAGAAAATGTTGAAGCTTTGTGCAAATTGATGAGCACAATTGGTGAGATGATAGATCATCCCAGAGCCAAGGAGCACATTGATGCCTATTTTGATATGGTGTTGCAGTTGTCGAATAACATGAAACTGTCTTCCAGAGTAAGGTTTATGCTGAAGGATGCAATAGATCTGAGAAAGAATAAATGGCAGCAGAGGAGGAAAGTTGAAGGTCCGAAAAAGATTGAGGAGGTGCATAAAGATGCTGCTCAAGAACGGCAGGCACAAACTAGGAGGCTGTCTCGTGCTCCCAGCATTGGCACTTCTAATAGAAGGGGTTCACCTATGGAGTTTTCTCCTAAAGGTCCTGGTATGTTATCTTCTCCAAGTTCCCAGATAGGTGTTTATCGTGCTGTTCCTCCACAGCAACGCAGTTATGGCTCTCAGGATGTACGATTGGAGGAGAGATATTCCTTTGAGAACAGGATGTCTGTTCCTCTGCCTCAAAGACTCGTTGGTCACGATACTGTAACTCTTGGGCCCCAAGGTGGTCTCGCAAGGGGGATGGCTTTCATGGGGGTGCCACCAGTGCCTAGCATTCCCTTGGCCGAGATGGAAAGTTCTGGAGATTCACGAAGAATTGAACCTGGCCTAAATGGATTCAGTTCTATGCCAGAACGGACAGCATATGGGCAAAGGGAAGATCACATGCCAAGATATATGCCAGACAGGTTTACTAGTCCGTCAATGTACGACCAATCACATCCACAAGAACGGAACATGAACCATGGAAACAGAGATGTCATACATGAAGTTCGCATTTTTGATAGATCTCTGCCTACTTCTCCATCTACACAAGGCGGCCCCCCAACTCTTATGCCAAGCGTTTCTTCGGAAAAGGTGTATGATGAAGAGCATTTGCGGGATAAGTCCATGTCTGCAGTCAGAGAATTCTACAGGTATCATTTTGTCTGATTGCTGATGTTTCATACTTGTCTTGTGATGTTAAAACTACAGATATGGACATGAGATATTATTAAAAAGAAAGAAAAGGGCAAGATGTCCTCGCTCCAAGATGCAAATAGAGTTAAGCCTACAGATCCTTATGAAAAGAAACATAACGAGATATGCAATAACCACTGATTTCCCTGTCCTCTTATTGTATTTAACTAAAGAGGTTAAATTCTTCAATGCTATGTATCCTTTCTGTTATTTCACCTGGTTTTGTATAGTTGGAGATCGAGCAAACAACTCATCTTTGAGAACGAACTTCTATGAGCCATGTAACTATGATAACTTATAACTGGCAAAATCATTTTATGATAACAGATAGCATATCTTCTTTTCTCCTTTTTCTTGGTAAGTGCTACATAAAACAATACCTATGATCCTAGTAAGGATCATACCTACATTCTTCAATCTAATGATGCCATCAATGATTAAGATAATATATAGTTGAAGATAGATGATCTTCTGCATTATTTTGTTAGAATTTTGTTGGAACTTGTGATGTGTGCTGTTGCAAATAGATTTTAAACTGAAATCTGGTTATCTATGTTTTAAAGGCATTTCAATGTCCCTGTTGTCTAGTAATTGCGATATCATATTTTGGAGAACTGTTTTAAAATTTTCTCAAGCAAGAGGAAGAGTGGCATAGAAGAAAACTTAACCAATTACTGTTTAATGACTCAATTTGGCCTTAGATCTCCAGCGAACAATTTTTGGCCATTGATTTCTTATTATTTTGAAAAATTAGAGGGAAATCCTTATATTGCTAAAAAATTCCTTTTGATGCCCCGATTTGTATTTGTAAATTTTTTTGGCTCAAAAAGTAAAAAACAAATGTGAAATACTAGTTTAAATTTGGAAAGCCATATAGTTTGATCAGAAATATTTTTGCGTTCTCGTGCTCTCTATTTTTGGAAATTTTCACTTTTTAGGCCGGACACTTTTTTTGCATGCATATATCTACTTGTATAGAGTTGTGCATATACATATTGCAAATGATTAGGTAACAAAAAGGCCATCACATTTCTGATTTTAATATTTAGGTAGCTATGGTCATCTTTGTGACCTTGTTTGCAGGTACTGGATCAATGACAAATGTGATGCTCATTTGATACAGAACCTAGACATGAATAATGGAAATTTTGTATCATTCTTGTAGTTGACCTCATGCGCAAATTTTGTTTATTTGAGTAGGTTGCTGTCGATTAGAATTCACAAGGAAGTGATCTGCATACACATGAAAATCTACAACCTATTAAGTTTATCTTTTTTCTTTCAGATTCTATGCCTGTGCTTTATCACAATGTTCTTGAACAGTACTACTACATTTCCAATAATTGAGAGTTTAGGTAACTGTGTGCCACCAAAATTTGGTGTTTTGTGAAATAATTGTGGTCAGTAGATACGATGAATAACTTCTTTGGATCTTTTTTTTTCTTTTTTTTTTTGGGTGAAAGATGTAGAGCTGGTTGCAATTTCTCCTCTCCTGTTATATGTTTTTAGGAGATTGCTGTGTTCAATCTGTTGAATGTTATCTGGTTTACGAATGATGTTATATGTGAAATCCGTTTTGCCTTTTGAATGGAATGTTATATTCTTATATTCTTTTTGACAATCATATGGATCCCTAATAAGTCTCGCAGAACCGTTAAAAATAATACGTTTTCTTTCAATTTTTACACACGTCAACCAACTTGATCACACCATTCAATTGTACTATTATACTTGTGTTTTCTTGTTGAACATTAGATGGTGAATATAAGAATTTATTAGTTCCCTGGTTCTTTACTCTCTATACCTTTATTTATTAGGATTATTCTTATTTGATTAAGATTGAATTGAATACGTGTCTTTTCAGCGCAAATGATGAGAATGAAGTTGCTTTCTGCATCAAGGATTTGAATGCCTCAAGCTTCTATCCAACGATTATCTCTATCTGGGTTGCTGACTCTTTTGAGAGGAAGTACGTGGAGAGGGATCTTCTAACAAAGCTACTTATTAATCTTACCAAACCTCGTAGCAACACGATAAGTAAAGCACAGCTCATCAAAGGGTATGCCTTGTCTGGTTTGTGATGAGTAGTGTAAACTTGTATATGAGATTCAGCTTTTGACTGGGTTCTGTTCATATTCTCACCTGAACAGGTTTGAAGCTGTTCTTGCTAGTTTGGAGGATACCGGACATGATGCCCCTAGAGCGGCCGAGTTCCTTGGCCGTATATTTGCAGAAGTCATATTGGAGAATGTCATTTCATTTTCTGAAATTGGAAAGCTGATATATGAGGGCGGGGAAGAACAAGGGCGGCTTGTAGAAACTGGGCTTGCTGCTGAAGTCCTTGGTAGTATTTTGGAGACCATTAAATCGGAAAAGGATGATTCTGTATTGAATGAAATCCGTTCAAATTCTAACCTGCAGCTAGCAAAATTCCGGCCACCAGGCTCTAATAAATCATCGAGAATAGATAAGTTCATCTAGAGGACCATAGTGTGATGCTAATTGTATCTGGATAAAGAAATTCATGCTCAGTCCTTAGGTCACCAGTTATAAATTTTGAGGTAAATATTTTATTTTTAAGTCAGTGGAGATTTCTGTGGGGAAATGTCTATGATTTTAGGCCCTATTTGATTACACAATTTTTCCTAGAAGTAGGAAAATATTTTTCATTTTCTTGATTTTGGTTTGTTTGATTGCTAAATTTTCTAGGGCCCACCCCTATTTTCCTCAAATTTGGTTTGGTGGGAAAAGTTTTTCTAGGCTGATGACGTTTTTTTTTTTTTTTGCAATGAAAACAAAGTTCATAACTAGTTGTAAATTTTTTTTTCACTTTAATGGAGAATTTTCATGTAAAACAAAGTCAAACGAATGCTAAACTTTGATGAAAAAAATGAT
>CAIGRR010047132.1:0-21681 GCA_903798365.1 Fraxinus sp. 1973-6204
ACTAAACAACCCAAGACAAGCGCTAAAGGTTTAATTTGGTAACATCCTCAAGAATTAGAGAGAACGATGAAGCTAAATAGTACAAGCACAAGCAGTTGTAATTAATTTAGTTAAACGTTATTCCAAAGATTTAACAATTTCTAACGTAGTAAATCATTGAATCTTAGTTGCTCTACATGTTAAATGGATCAAACAATTATGGATTTGATATCTAACCCAACAATAGATTGTAACAAATAATAAACTAGTAGGCCTCCTAGCAATTCAATGCAACAATCATGAAAATAAGTGTAGAAGAACATCCAATACTCAAAACATGAATTAAACAATGAAAATAATTTAGATCTCACTGTTTTATTGATTCCGAGGCTTCAATTTCTTTCGACCAAGTACAAAAGTTTAGCTACTCATGAGAATTCTAAGAGTAAAAAGAGAGAAAAAGGGGATGGGGACACGTCTCTATGTTTTTAGACCGACCTAGGGTTTTAAAATACGTTTTTCAATTTGTTTCCATAAGAGTTTGACTTAAATTCGGAAACTAAAATTTTTTGCCTCAGAAAATAATTATTCGGCTGCATAGTACAAATGCATGCGATCACATAGTTCATTTGAAAGTCGACTTTCATTTCTCTGGAACCTAATAATGCTATGCAACCGCATAGCATTGATATCAATACAATTGTTACGTTTCAATCCTATAACTTCGTTTTCTTGATTCTTGGTTTCTTTTCTCGTTTTTCTTCTTCCAATGTTTCATGTTTTCAATCAGTTGATCTTCAAATCTTTCACATCTTCATTTTGCTTTCCAATACATATTTTGGATATCTGTAGTTTGGTCCCTGAGCTTTTATTATCTTTCACTTTATTCCTTTTTCGCTTGTTTCTTCTAAATTCGACCATATTTATCCAGTTACAACCTAAATAAAAATATAAGAGTAATGAGTAGGTTTAGGCATCAATTAATCACAAAAGCATAAGATAAATGGATGAAAAATATAGCATTTTACATTCTTATCATTTATCAGTTTGATCTTAAATTATTTACACATTGTAGGTGATTAATTGTTAGTGCAATCATTCTAATCACTACCGTTAGTGCCCTAACATTTTTGTCTCACATCGTAAACCATCTCCCGTGTTCACGTGTTCTCCTTCTCTCACTGGTTGTCATGTCAAAATGCGTCGAAATTTGCTTGGGTTGGTGTGAGTGGGCATGGCATATGTTATCCATGTTGATGTTACGTTTCTTGGGATCAACATATTAGTGTCGTCTATGGGAAATCACACATTTTAACCATGAAAAGCTGGTGGAAAAAAGCCAGTTAACCTTTGAAAAAACCTAATAGAAACCGTTCGATTGGAAGCTAGTCTCGAAATATCATTTGCCCAGAAAATTTTTATCACTATGAGTTCAAATAATGAAGGATCTGTACCTCAGGGGGCTAGAGAAAACCCTGAAGAAGGGAAATCCTTGCATACTATCCCGGCTACTCGCCATAGACCTCACCTGCATAATAAACGAGGTGGTTCTAGGACAGTGCTAGGATAACAAGGGAGGTGGCCACATTGACCGCAAATATGAGAGATATAACCCAGCAGAACCTAGCTATGCATGAATTGCTAAGGAACATGCAGGGCTATGATGATGTTCAGTCCCTCCCTATATAGTCTAAGGAAATGTATTCCACGATCCCTTGCAAGGATGTTACTACCATGGTGAAAAGGGGGCCCAAAGCCAGATGGCTCACTATCCATACTACACAAGGGAGGAAGTTCCCAAGAAAGGGAAGTTGGGGTTGAGCCCAGGGCTGCCTAGGAATAGGCAGGCTCAACTCTCCCTGCACCTAGAAATAGGCGGCACGAACTTTCCTGATTTGAAAGGCATGAACCGAGTTATGACGAAAGGCCTCGAAATCTTCCACCTAGAAATAGGCATGAGAGGATAGCGGAATAGGCTAGGAACCAAGCAAAACCTTCCCAACCACCTCCAGAAACTCAGGCTGGGGAAGATGAAGATTCAGATGGGATACAAAGGTCTTGTGATCTTGACGACGATGATAACATCCTACTAGTCCCTGTATTGAACTAGTTCACGCTTCCTAAGATCTCCAAATATGATGGGAAAGTCGACCCTGCAAAACATCTGAATAGCTTCAAGACTCACATGAGTTTGAGAGGAACCACTCCTGCCATTAAGTCCAGAGCTTTCCACTTAACACTAGGAGAAGCAGTTGAAGTATGGTAAGGAAGCATCTGAAGTTGGCCAAACTTCAAGAAGACTTTCCTTAAGCCCTTTGAATAGACATAAACTCTCTCTTTTGGAGAGATGTGCAAAATAAAGACCCTACAATTATGATACCTTTCTGGAAATGATATGGTGTGAATCAATGAAGAATTGAGAAATCACAGAAATAGGGCGAACCAAGGACTCCCACCTCTTCAAAGGTAAAGAGGAAGATGCCCAACCTTACATTTGATGGATCACTAGGTCGGACAGACAACCTCTCTCAATCCAGGATAGGATTTGGCTACAACGACTTTTAATGTAGTGCTCAATTTGGCTTACGAGAAAGCGAATCATGGTACTGAAATGTACCAAGGTAAACCCTACCAACATTTTCCTCAAATAGGGAAAGGAAGGCGACGAGGCACTGAACTTAGAAATAGGGACGAAGCATCGAACCTATTGCATATACCATCATTCTTATAGCCATAGCACTACTAGGTGAAGAGATATTACAATGCACCCCCAGAACAATAATTAATGCAGAAATAGGTCCTCCGAAGAGATGCTCCTCCCAGGGTAAACTAGCAACCTCGAAATGATGAGCCCAGGTACCATAATAGAGACAAAAGTCTCCTGAAGAAGGGAGCAAAATGGATCTAGACCCAGAAACGGACAAAGATAGAGAAAGATCCCCTAGCTGATACTAGCTGTGAACGTATCTGAGAGATTGATATAATTCTTGGAGGCCCATATATTGGGAGAGAATCCAGAAACTCCTAGAGAAGCTACGCAAGAGACCTCCCTATAGCGAGCTTCATAGTAAACGACTAACCCTACATCGAGAAAAAAGGCTCAACCCATCACTTTCTTCCAGGACGATTCAGTTGACGTGTATTATCTCATTGTGATGCCCAAGTAGTAAGGGCCGTTGTAGCTCACAATGGCCTATAAAGAATGTTAGTAGATAATGTGAGCTCTATCAACATCATCTTTGGAGCCATATTTGACAAAATGGAAGTTGATCATGAGCTGACCCCAATGACCTCTCCCTTCCTTGTATGGCTTCACTAGCAATATCATTGTCCCAAAGTGGAAAATCACTCTAGCAATAGAGATGGGAACTACACCTTTAACCACACATTATTTTATGGAATTTCTGGTGATGGACAACCACTTTGCCTACCACAGAGTGCTTGGGAGGCCAACGTTGAAGGAATTATTTGTTGTTATTCATCACCTCTGTATGACGTTCCCAACTGAGAATTGCATCGCAAGGTCAGAGGCAACCAAAGGAGTGCGAGATGAATGCTATTCAAATTTCCTTAGAAAAGTATAACATTGTCAATGCAGTTCTGACAAACGTTGACATGGCTAACGTCTCTAAACAAGGGCAAAAACCTGAACAAGGAGAAAATGTCGAAATGATTGACGCCTCTGAACAAGAGGCAATACTTGGAGTCATAAACACCTCTAAAAAAGAGGTTGTCCCTGAAATGCAAGAATAACCTGAAGAAGGGAGAGTTGCTTAAGAAACAATTAATTTGAAGGACTTGGACCCTTGCATCATCGATTGCGAACCTCACACAGCCCTAGTAGAGGAGTTAGAAAGTTTCCAAGTGGTTCTCCAAATCCCTCTAAATGCCTGTAGGTTGGAAAAGATCTGCCATTAGAGGTCAAGGAATAGCTGAAAAGCTTCTTGAGCTAAAACTTGGATGTCTTCGCTTGGAAGCATGAAGACATGGTTTGCATTGATCCAAAAGTTAGCTACCACCACTTGAAAATCGGTCCTAAGTCTACAACTCATAAAGAAAATGAAGAGTCCTTAATTCAGAAAGATATGAAGCCTTAAGGGACAAAGTAAAGAAATTGATCGACAATCGCTTTATCCGAGAATCAATGTATCCAAAGTGGGTTACTAACTTGTCTTGGTCAGAAAGTACAATGGCAAGTGGAAAATATGTGTGGATTTCTCAAACCTAAATCAAGCTTGCCCCAAGGACAGCTTTTTGTGTCCTCGGATAGATCAATTAGTGGACTCAACATCAGGACACGAACAATTTAGTTTAATCAATGCCTACTCTGGGTACAATCAGATTTCGATGTTTCTGGCTGACAAAGAGCATAGGTCATTTATAACAGACAAATGTCTTTATAGCAACAAGGTCATGCCCTTTGGGTTGAAAAATGCAAGGGTCACGTACCAAAGACTTGTCAACAAGATGTTCGCTAAATCCACTGGAAAGTCAGTGGAGGTATATAAGGATGACATGTTTGTAAAAACCTTGAAGGGTGAGAACCATGTCAAGCACCTCAGTAAAACTTTTCAAATATTGTGGAGGTACAGGATGAGGCTTAACTCCCTGAAGTGCGCCTTTGGGGTTACCTTCGAAAATTTCTAGGCTAGTGAATCAAAGAGGCAATGAAGCCAACATGGAGAAGATCAAAGCCTTGATTGAAATGAAATCACCTAAAAAACCTAAAGAGGTGCAGAGCCTCACTGGGCATGTAACCGCATTGAGTCACTTCATCTTAAAGGAAACAAATAAATGCCTACCTTTCTTCAAGTTTTTGAAGAGAGGGAACCAGTTTCAGCAGACCGACGAATGAGAGGTAACCTTGGAAAAGCTGAAGGAGCACTTGGGACAAGCTCCCATACTTTCAAAACTCAAGGCTGACGAACTGCTACAACTATATCTAGCACTAACCTCCGATGCAATCATTCAATTCTCGTAAGAGAGGAAGGTGGTCACTAGCTGCCTATTTACTATATAAGCAATACATTTTTGGCAGCAGAGACTCGCTATTCAGACATGGAGAAGCTAGAACTCATTTGGTAACAGCTTTCCAAAAATTGAGGCCATATTTCTTGGCCCACACCATACACATGTTGACCAACTTCTCTCTAAAGAAAGTGCTGCAGAAGTACGATGCTTCCGAAAGGTTATTAAAACAGGTTGTAGAACTTAGCAAGTTTGATATTGTGTTCAAACAGAAGGCTACTATCAAAGTACAAGTTTTAGCATATTTTGTGGTAGAGTTCACCCATGTTCCAAGTATGGAAGAGGAGATGGAACCGTCGAACCCCCCTCCCCCCAACCTGGCACCTTTTTGTTAATGGATCCTCGGGAGACACTAGATCCGGAGATAGAGTGGTCCTGATTAGCCTAAAAGGATATGAACTTAATTGTGCTATGAGATTCGGCTTCAAGGCCACAAATAATGTTATTGAATACGAAGCCACTGGCCACAGGTTGGCCAAAGAAATGCAAGCAAATAGACTGGTGATCAGTAGCGACTTCCTGTTGGTAGTTAGCTAGGTTCATGGCAATTTCTCGGCCAAAGATAGATCCAATGCTTTTTATCTGAAATTGGTCATAGAGTTTATTCTAGATTTTGAAAAGTTTGAGTTAGTACAAATCCCACATTCAGATAATACTCATACTAATGCTCTTTCGAAATTAGCCAGCAATAAAGATTCTGGACTACTGATTGTGGTACCCATAGAACATCTTCCAAGAGCCTCTACTGCTATAGGTGAAGAGGTAATGTAGGTCAAATATACTCTACTATGGATGAAGCCGATAATAGGATTCCTCAAGGACCAAGCATTGTCCTCTAAAAAAGAGAAGGCAAATCGTTTTCCAAGACGATGTACTATACAAACGGGGCTTCTCCTTACACTTACTCCAATGCATAGGGAGAGAGAAATCCTTCTATGTACTCCGAGAAATTTATGAAGGGGTGTGTGGCAACCACTTGGCAGGATGGTCCTTAGTACAAAAGGTATTAGACAAGGATATTATAGGCCCACCTTGGAAAAGGATGCACATCGGTTTGCAAAGAGACGCGATAAGTATCAACGCTTCGCAATAATTCAGAGGTAGCTTTCTCGGGATCTAATCATTGTTTCTAACCCCTAGTCATTTGCCAAATGGTGGATTGATCTTATAGGCCCCTACCTAAAGGAAGGGGCAATTTCAGCTTCGCGATTGTCGCCATTGATTACTTTACCAAATGGGTAGAAGTTGAACCCCTTTCAGAGATGACTGAAGCAAATACTTCCAAATTCCTATGGAAAAACATCATTTGTAGGTTCAAAATTCCCCATTCAATTATCTCGGATAAAGGGCAACAATTCGACAACAAGAAGGTCGGAAACTTATTTGAGGAGCTGGGCATCAGGAAGCATTTCTCCTCCCCACATCACCCTCATGCTAATGGGCGGGTGGAAGCTGTTAATAAGAATATCAAATACACGCTAAAAAGAAAGTTAGAAGATTCTAAAGATGCTTAGGTCAACGAACTACCTCAAGTCTTATGGGCCATCCAAACTATAAGCAGAATAGCTACAAAAGAAACTTCTTTCTCTAAGGCTTATGTATCAGAGCCCAGTTGAAGTGGGTTTGCCGTCTCTTCGTCGCATTCATTTTAACAAAATATATAAAATATGGGGCTTCAAAGGGTATTCTTATCTTCTAAAGAGCACGGGACTGGCACCCTTAGTCCTAACTGGGAAGACCCTTACCCCATCAAAGATGAGGTTCGGACTGAAACTTATAAAATCGAGAATATGGATAGAAAAATCTAGCCTCATCCATGGAACACGGAGCATCTAAGAAAATACTATCAGTAAGAATGTAAATATACAGTTTGTACAATTATTAATTCAATGAAATTGACTTTTTTATTAAAGCTTTTGTAAAGAAAAAGTACCTCATATTGACAAAAGTCAACAGTTCTACCTCTGCATAAATAAACCGTCCCTATGCAGATAAGTGTGTGCACTTCGATGAAGAGGTGGATCCCAACATGCTATTAACGACAAAAGTTGTTAAGGAAGCCTCAGCATGGGCGAACTGCTCAGCCTCATCGTCAGGAAAATTATTAATTATGTTAAGTTAAATTTGTTCTTAATTACCTCCTATAGATAAAAGTCAAGGGATAAGCCTCTGCATAGATGAACCGTCCCTATACAAAGAAGCGTGGGCTCTTCAACAAAGAGTTAGATCCCAAAAGGGATCACCTTCTTACTTGTGAAGTGGATATCACATGCCCTTAACCACATAAGTTGTTGAGGAAGCCTCAACATGGGCTTCAACCTCATGCTCAGGAAGATTATTAATTCTATTAAGTTAGATTTGTTCTTAGTTTGCAAAAAATCCCATGTTCAAAGAATGCTCATGCTCAAGTTTGCAAAAAATAAAAGAAAAAGTACTTCCTATTGACAAAAGTCAGGGGAAAAGCCTCAGTATGGATGAATCGTCCCTATGCAGAGAAACATGGAAACTTCGACGAATAGTTGGATCCCAAAAGGAACCACCTCCTTACTCGTGAAGTGAACAATACATGCCCTTAACAACAAAAGTGGTTAAGGAAGCCTTAGTATGGGCGAACTGCTCAACACCATGCTCAAGGAAATAAAATAAAAGGCATGTGAACTACACAAATACAGTGAATAAGCTCATATATCAAGTTAGAAAGGTAAACAACCTTGTAATACTTGAACAAAATTATAAATTTGAATAACGAATTGCAAACAAAATATGCTGAAGCACATTACAAAGCAGTAAAGTAAGCAAAAAGTATAGAAAGTGAAAAATAAAACACACGTATATAGGTAAAACAATTTTTTTCATTGAATAAATAATTATAATGGTGGGTTGAAGCCATTTACATGGAAAATGGAAAAAGAAAAACCTATCAGCTAAACAGGTGGGAGAGAGGGAGCTACAAAGGGAACTATAGCATTAGGAGCCGGGGGTTCAAAAGTTTCACCAGCACCATCATCCTCAATCTTAATCATGTGGTTGCCCTCTATCGAAGTTTGAGGCCATTGTCCTCCCTCTTCCAGAAATTCTGACCTCAACTTAGATTTATTGATAGCTTGAGAGTTAACTTTAATCCATTCTACCATCTCAGTGTAAGCATACCTCTGCCAGTACTTTGCGAAGCTTTGGTACGCCTCTGTTAGGTAAAAGTTGGCAATGTAGTGTTTTACTGTATCATCACCAGCAAGTTGAGCATGTTACCTCACCATCTCAAACTCATCTATCAAGCCAGTAATTTTAACGTTAAGCTCTCCCACCTGCTACTTCAAGCCAGTATTCTCCTTATTTACCTTCTCAAAGGCCTCAACAACCAACTTCTTATGGGTGTTAGAAGTCTCCACCTGTTTTGTCATGGAAGCCACTTTGTTTTGGGATACGTGGACTTCCTTCTTTAGATTTTCAATCTCCTCCAATGCCAAAGCGAACTTCACAGACGCCTCAGCCTGCTGCTTCCTTATTACTTCAGCCTTGGCCTTGCTGGCTGCATCCTCGACCTAAGAGGCTTTATTTGCAAACTCTCTATTTTTATTTTGAAAGTTTTTAAAGAGGGCTTCCGCCTCTACGGCCACTCCAAAAGCCCACCCCGTCTAGCTAACCACAGTGGCGAAGAGGTCCACCGTGTCGCTAGACTCCACGAATCTCTGCCACCTATCTGTCCAGAATTTGTAAAATGTAGATATGAAAGTTTGAACCTCTGGAGGAAGCATGGTCAGAACCTCTAGAGCCAGTTCTTCACTACTTTGGAAGACCACAAGTTTATGGTGGGCCAAGTCAGAAGCTGTCAACTAGCTTGAAGTTTTTGCCCTCTTCGATGACCCCTGCCTTGAAGGCTCCACAGCAGTTGGCCTCTTTTGGTCCCCCTGCAGCTATTGAAGCTGCTATCAATTTTTTCCCAATGGGGGACTTTAGAGCGAGGGGTGGGGTGGCATTGACCCCTTCTTCAGTGATGGAGAAGCGCTGCTTCTTCTTGGGGACCTCCTCAATTATGTTTTTGCCTTTGTCCTTCACGGTAAGTCGCCCTTCTTCCTCTTAGCTACCAACCAACCAACTGATCTTCTCAACTTAGTCCCTCAAATATTTTGTCGTAATGAATGAGGACTTCAGCCCTTTCTTCCCAGTAGTGGCGATGGCACCAAGAATCGTGGTCATGTCCAGGGTGCCTCATCTTTTTGAAGTTTTCTACAAAAAGAGAAACAAGGTAAGCAACAATTTATACAAAACATCAAAGAACTTGTTGAAAATTGGCATTACCTCTTTGGGCTATTAAATAGAATTCTGTGAAGAACCGTTTGGAGTTGATTAAATGGTCAAACTCTCACGATGATTAAGGACGTCGATAGATGTCCTCAACAACCTCCAATTCACTTCAACTGAGCTCGAAGTGCTGTATCGACCCTGCTAACATAAAAAAAGGTTAAGATCAGAATCATAATCAATTAACATCAAATGTAAGTACAACACCCACGAGCTTCTAAGTATGATGCAGGAACTGTCACGTGGGGAACTATGTCACCTTCGTACTCCTACCATTTTTCCCTCACCGAGAATCGCGTCTCCTTCTATCCTTTGATGGAGGAGGGAAAGCTTAAGACGAAAGGGGAACGTGACCCCATAGACATAATGAGTACCAACCCTTGGAATCCCTTTTTCCCAAGACCCGAGGTTGGAAGATGGTCTAGAAGACACATGTATGTCCTCTCCAAGGGAGGTCTCTTTCCACAGTAAGTATTTCCCACTAATTGGGCCCAAGCATTGGGGATGAACTGGATGGGAGCCAGCCGTACAACTTAAGAATGGCTCTAAAAAGGGATGGAGAGGCAGACGAAGTCCAGCCTTAATATACTTACTAGTTACACAAGAAAATGTGAAAAAAGTCACCGGAATTTCCAAATGCGAAGGAAGGAGAAGAAATGAGATTGAGAGATTTGGAGGATTAGATTGCTTATGTTGTGAAGACAAAATTATTTTTACCCCCCAAATTGTTGTCTTTTATAGACGGAAGCTTTTAATCCCAACCGTTAGATGTCGAACCAGATCATCCACCGTTCATTTGAGATTTAAATATGAGCCATTCAGTATATCGGACGCTTTATCTTCTATGGCCCAAATCAGTGCGGCTGTATTATGTACTTCAACTCGTCTAAATTTTGTAGGATACGTATATGACAACCATCATTGTGCATTAAATGTAGTGACGGTTACGTGTATGGGAAAACGAACCACTTCAGTTGTCTTTTCTTGAAAACGTACGAAACAGCAAATTATTTGGAAGCAATAATTAAGGACGCCTCGTGTTCCCAACTTTTCAAAAAATATGGTTCTCCATAATTAGAGTTGCAGCCTCAGCAAGTAGCAGAGGCACCTCACCTTAACCGCTTCGAGTAAGGCTTCAGATTAGAAAGCTACTTCAAAGATAATAGCCTCAAACAAAATTTATCTTGCTGACACTCCTTCAATTTATTCCAAAAATTCAAAAGTCACAAGTTCAAACAACATTGATAGGTAATTCAAGCAAATCAGTTACTTTCAAATTCTAACTATAATATAAACATTTATATTTAGACTTACGGGATTATTGTGATTTAAAAACTACCCCTAACAAAAATTTTCATACAAGTCGATGCATTAAATAAATAATCATGCCTAGACTTGGGGACTATTATTATGCCTCACCACCGAGGCTCTAGTCAAAGTGCCACATTGCAGTCCACGTGGGAAAGAAAGTCAACAAAGACTCCATTGGTCTAATGTAAAGAAGTCAAACAAAGGCTGAAGCAACAAAAATTTTCATATATGTCCACGCATTACATAAATAATCATAAATAGACTTGGGAAACTATTGTTATGCCTCACCACCGAGGCTCCAGTCCAAATGCCAAGTCGTAGTCCACGTGGTAAGGAAAGTCAACAAAGACCCAATTGGTCAAATGCAAAGAAGTCAAATAAAGGCTGAAGCTTTCATGTCGAAGTACTGCCTATATGGCTGAAGCTCTTGGGCTGAAGCACTACGTAAGAAATCAACGAAGAAGTCGAAGCTCTTCACATAAAAGACCACCAATACGAATCTCCCTCCAACCGAAGCCATCAGTTCATCCGAAGTCCCTGAAGCTAAAGTTGTCTCTTACAAGATTTGTAGGCAATCTTTAGGAATGATTGATGTAATGTTTGTAATAAGGAATGCCAGGTGTGTCAACCTAATGTATGAAGCAGATGAATTGTTGTTAATGTATTTAATGTATGATAGACTTAATGATGTGAGGCTTTAGTCAAAGAGATAAGGCCACGTGGTTCTATTCGACGATCACCATGCTCTCTTTCTCCGTATGGTTCTCCAGTCAAAACGCGCCGGAACTTGTTAGTTGAAATTAATAAGTTCGTAAAATAATTAATAAGTTCATAAAAATAAATCTTTAGAATAATTTAGTATTAATAGTTGAAAATTCGTTAAATAATTTATATTCCTTAGTTTTATAATACTTTGACGTTTATGCATATCAATATTTGAAAAATAAAGTAACATTATGGTAACATTAAATATGTAAAATAATTGGCATCAAGATTTATAGCTTAGATTTATTTCAAGTTGTACAAAAATTGTTGACCTCAGTTTTTTGTATGGGTGACATGGCCAACATATTCTGGATCCATTTACATCTACGAATATTGCATTTGTATACTTGGACAAACCGTTAGAAACATGTTGCCTTCTCCGGATGTGGAAGAGGTTGCCGCGAGCACTATGACTATTAAGTTAGTCAACTGTTCTAAGTGTATTTGAATGTGGATCATATGGAAAATGAGAATGACAAGTGTCTTTTGTACATTTATCTAAGCCCTTAAACTGAGCTAATTGTTATTAATTTTGATAGCTTATGACTTAATTATGTTAATATTTTGTTTGTTAAGTATAACTCAATGTTTGAAAGTAAAATTGGAAGAAATGAACGAAAAATGGATGAAAATGGAAGAAATGCAAAGTTTGGGGACCAAAGTGTGAACATCCATAGTTGATTCGGATCATAAAACGATAATTGAAGATCATATAGGATCAATTGGATACAATTAGAAGTCAAAGAAATAAAATATAATCAAAGTATTTTCACAAATCGATTTTCAAAAAAAAAAAAGGTTATGCTCCTCCACATCTTCAGCCTAGACCCCTTTTTTTGAATGTCATACATTCGAATTGGAGATTTTCCATTTCTAGAATAATTGTATCCCTTTGTTGAATCACCTCAATCGGATATCAAAAAAGAAAGTTATAATAAAAGACTGAAAGTTACTCAGTCCCGAAAACTTCGGGTAGCACGCATGCGCCGATCACTTTGAATTGAACCTGAGGATGAACCATTTCTATGGTGAGCATGCAAGGAAGTACACAGTGCATGGGCGCAATGCAAACTTTGCTGGACGGGGTGATTTTTGTTTTTTGATTCAAACTCTTTTGAAACTCAAATCGGACATCATTTTTACCTTATCTTTGACTCCTATAAATTCTAAACAAGGGCTACCATTTTGGAAAACTCTCTCCAGCCTTTTAATGCACATTCATATCATAAGATTTGTCAAGAACAAGATGTGAATTTACATTTTTTTTTTGGAGAGAAGATCAAGTCCTAAGAAGAATTGAAAGCCAATTACATCAAAAATTTGAAAATTTCAAACTTAGAATTGAAGATCAAGATCTTTTACATTCTTTCATGATCTAGGTGATGATTTTTCATTATTCTTGTAATTTATATAAAATCATGCTAGGCTAGATCGACTTTTGTATTGGATGAAGATGAACCGTATTGTTTATTTATTTTAATTCAAGATTAGTGGTCTTGTATTTGTAATGTTCTTGATTAATTTTGCATTCTCATAGTATCATATAAATGCTTGATCACCATTAGATAATTAATTGGTTATTGTAATGTTAAGAGACTCACAATAAGTTTAGAACGCGGTCATATTAAAATATGAACAACATAAGTTATGAATAACAATATCACGTATCCAATCATATAAATAATTTAAAATTAATGCATTCTAATCATTTAAATTCGTAGTTGGGATAAACTTGTGTTGTGATTAGAATAAAATTAGCGCACGAACTGAACTAGATTACATATTGAGAATAGAAAATCGATAACAATAGATGGACTTTGAATCCTTTTTCTAACTCATCTTTTCAAATTCGTTTTCAAGTATATATTCTCTCATAAAATAATTTTATATACAAACCCAAAAAAATTCCTATTTTTTAATTTTTTTTATCTTTTTAAATATGATTTAAAATATATATATATATATATATACACACACATATAAACAATCAACAAATTAAGTTTTGTGTTAAGATTTGGGGTTCTGATTGTTTGATTTCTCCCAAGTGAACAAGATCGTTATCAAGTAATATAGTAGTGAATAGAGTGTCGAACCCACAAGAACTATGTGTTTAATCGAGTTAAAATTATTACAACTTTAATCGAATAGCAAACAACTTTTGTGATTTTTTATATTAATCCATAAATTATTAACTAAACTAATGAAAGCAAGTAAATATGTTTTTCAAATATGTGAAATGCATTGCTAAGATGTCGAATCCCCCTTATTATTTCATTTTTATTGTAACAATTAAAGTGACAATTTGAAATCATTCATGTTGGTCAATATTCCTAATTTAATTTAAAGCCTCTCTCGATAGCGATCAAATCTATTCCTCTCGTGTGACCCTTCTATCTCTCGATGAAAGATACAAACATGATAAATACATTAATAAATACTAAAACATCTATTGAATCAATATAAAGCATAAAGTTATATCTTTATTCTCTATTGAACCTTACAATGTTTATTATATTGTGCTTAAACCCTATTGTCTCTCTCGATAACGATAAAATCCACTAACAATTCAATTGGTGACCAAACAATTGAAAAGAAAGAAAACGATAATAAAAATCCATAAATCAAATAAAACTAAAGTCAAAATAATTAACTAAAACCTAAAAATATCGTAACAAGGGTTCATCTCATCCTAACAATGTATAAATTTAGTCTAGCGTATTGAAATTACAATAAATCAAATTTAAGTGAAAAGATATAACCCAAATTTTTGATAAATTGAGAAGACGAAGGTGAATTTTGAAATCTTGAATCTTTTCAATGGTTTCTTGATGAATCTCCACTTGCGCCTTCTCTTCTTTGCTCAAAAATAAGGTTTGGAACTTCACTTGATTGAATTCTTGCAAATCCCTTTCAATTATCTCACAAAAACTATGAATTCTCCTCTTTTTTTTTTTTTTTTTATAATAATTGATGAGTATTGGAGTGTAATATGTATATGAGAGCTCTCTCAATATGTATTCTGCTGTTATGTATTTGTAGGAGTCGAAAATTGGCTGAAAATCACGTCCAAATTGACTTCCAAAAGAGTTCCAATCGAATAAGGAACATTTTATTCGCGCGCTAATTTTTTTGTCTCTGCACAACAATCTGTATTTTGATCATAAGTTTCTTTCTCGATATTCATTTGAAGTGATTTAAAGTGAGTTAGAAAGATAACTCAAAGGGCTACAACTTTGACAGAAGTAGAATTTTTTCAATTCAGACGTTTACTATGCCAAAAATTGGTTTCAATCTTCGACTAAAAATCTAGAATATATCTTGTGCGATTGGAAATTGATTTTGATCATATTTCATTCCTTTTTTGAGTTCTAATTTCATCCAATTGTCTCCTAAAAATCTTTCAAGTATCATCTTTTGGTACGAATCAACTATTAAATATTTACAATTTGGTCTTCAGACTTTGAATTTTGCCATTTTTCACCATTTCTCTCTTCTTTCTTTCGATTCTTCGTTCAACCATTGAGTTTTACCTATATAACATAAAAACAATAATTTAGGATATATTTTATCAATAGAACTACCAAATATCGATATTTTAGGACCTCGAATAAGTGTATAAAATACATCTATTAGGCAATACTTTCATTATCTCTTTAGATAATTCATTTACCTGAATTTATGGATTACCTAAATTTGCTAGGGACTATGGTTACTATTAGTGATCGCAATGTTATTTTATGTGCAGAAGACTCAGATCAATTGATATGATCTAGTGCTTTGAGAACTGATATGATTTAAAGTAGTGAGATCATATTCACATTCGAAATCGGTTCCCCTGTACTTGGTAATGGCCAAATCATATTTATGATTTTAACATAAAGAAACTATTAAAGAAAAATCGGGTTTAAGTGAGAACATAATTAGGACAAAATGGTCATTTTAGCCAAGATCTAATTATTCAACGTCGGGAGGTGACAACATACTGTTGACAAGTTAAAATGATGTAATTGTAGGGAATTTAAATATTACTGTTTATGTGATTTTTGGAGTGAGCGAAAACTAATAATTGTATCGTACTATCTCTATCAACTTGACTGTAATTCCATTATTGAAGCTTAAATTATATAATAGGTCCAATCAAGTCCCTTTTGTAACTTCAGAAAAAGTCTTGAACTTAATTACACTTGAAGTGAAAATTTAGGGACTACACATGCAAAAATGCCAAAATATTTTTCTAGTCATTATAGGCTATACTTGTATAAAACCCTGCACTTGTTATATAAATTCTGAACGGCCTTTGTCGCAGCCCATATAGTGCTAATAACATTTGATTTTCATATTCCACTTTTGTGATGTAAATTGTTGCATTAGCAAAGATGATATTTCTAAGAATAATGCTATATAGTTCCATTGGTACTGTAACATAAGTTTGGGTGACGTTAAAATGCATGCCGTAAACATATGTCGTAAAAAGCTATTTTTGTTGTAGTGTCTAATTATTCAACGTCGCGAGGTGATAACATACTGTTGACAAGTTAAAATGATGTAATTATAGGGAATTTAAATATTACTGTTTATGTGTTTTTTGGAGTGAGCGAAAACTAATAATTGTATCGTACTCTCTCTATCAACTTGACTGTAATTCCATTATTGAAGCTTAAATTATATAGGTCCAATCAAGTCCCTTTTGTAACTTCAGAAAAAGTCTTGAACTTAATTACACTTGAAGTGAAAATTTAGGGACTACACATGCAAAAATGCCAAAATATTTTTCTAGTCATTAGAGGCTATACTTGTATAAAACCCTGCACTTGTGATATAAATTCTGAACGGCCTTTGTCGCAGCCCATATAGTGCTAATAACATTTGATTTTCATATTCCACTTGTGTGACTCCTGTCTGAAGAGTCGTGTCAGCAAGACTTGTAAATTGTTGCATTAGCAAAGATGATATTTCTAAGAACAATGCTATATAGCTCCATTGGTACTATAACATAAGTTTGGGTGACGTTAAATGATATGCTCAATGAAATGTGAAATTAAGTGATTAATTTAATTATACTTCTCATTTAATGTCGCATTAGTGTCGTCTAGACTAATGTTTTTAATACCAATTGTACTAAATAACATTACTCGATTTTTTAAAGATAAACCGTGTAAGCAATTGAGTGGTGCAAGTAGATTATGCATTGACTTGTTGGCAGTAGTCTCCTTGCATTTAACACTGCCCCTCAATTAATTCATTTTCTTGAGCCGTGTTGTTTGGCTGAAATTAAATCCCGAATCAAATCAGGGGTGCCTACTGGAGGGGGTCTGCCCCAACAGACCCTCCTCCAATAGGGAGGCGCCTGATTTGACCCGGGATTTAAACCTGGGCGAAACAACTTTTTCCCATTTTCTTACCTACAAAATGTTTACTTTTTCAACTTTTGTCATCTTCACTAGACAGCACAAATAATTGATCAACATTTCTGCTTGTAGAGATTTCTAAAGATAAACCATGTAAGCAGAGTGGTGCATGTAGATTATGCATTGACTTGTTGGCAGTAGTCTCCTTGCATTTAACAATGTCCCTCAATTCATTCATTTTCTTACCTACAAAATGTGTACTTTCACCCCTATTTGGTATATATTAAAATTTTCATCCTTCTACTCATTTTCAATCACACATTTTTCAATAAAATAATATTTTTTATCATATCAATAACTTTTCATTCTTTTTCAACTACACATTCTCTATCAATTTACTATTCCAAAATACATTCTTTCAAAATAATGACTTTTGTCATCTTCACTAGACATCACAAATAATTGATACACATTTTTGCTTGTAGATATTTCATGTTAACAGCAACTTGTGTGGTCATAAAATTAAACGGTAAGATATCGAGATTTGATTCAAATCATAGAAAATTTCAATTAAGCCCTTTGTGATATTTCACTCATTCTATAAAGGTATGAGGTATCATACAACTAACAAACATCAATCTATCTTTCATAAGCACAACTCTTTCAAAAATGAGAAACATCCTCTTCTTACTTATCACCCTGTCCCTTTTCCATTCTGCAAATTCAAAGTCTATGCTTTATTTGAGAAGGGGTGCTTCTATATCTGTAGAAGGCAATACTTTTATCACCTCCCCAGATAATTCTTTTACCTGTGGCTTTTATGGATTGGGAAGCAACGCTTATTGGTTTGCAATTTGGTTCACCAATTCTAAAGAAAGAACCGTTGTTTGGACAGCCAACCGGGACAAGCCTGTTAACAGCNAATTCTAAAGAAAGAACCGTTGTTTGGACAGCCAACCGGGACAAGCCTGTTAACAGCCAGGGGTCAAGAGTATCCATTCGGAGAGATGGAACCATGGTCTTGACGGATGTTGATAGAAGCATTGTATGGCAAACAGAAACACGCACCACTGATGTTTCTGCTGCTGAGCTTCTTAATACAGGAAACCTCGTTTTGAAGAATCCACGAGGCGATATTCTCTGGCAAAGCTTTGATGTTCCTACCGATACTCTTTTGCCTTCTCAAAGATTGACCAAGGACAAAAGATTGATAGCATCCTTCAGTAAAGGAAGCTTCCAAACAGGTTACTTCAATTTATATTTTGGTAGTGACAACGTTTTGAGCAACCATAGACTATCGGGAGTTTTATCTAGCGTCTACTGGCCAAATCCTGATTCTGACATCTATTCAAGTGGAAGAACCAACTACAATGGTAGCAGATTTGCATTTTTAGATGATATGGGCTGGCTTCAATCAAGTGATCATTTTCAAGCCAATGCTTCTGATAAAGGATTTGGGATAAAAAGGAGGTTAACAGTAGACCATGATGGGAATCTTAGAATCTATAGTTTGATTAATTCAACAGGGCTATGGACGGTAACATGGCAAGCAATTTCACAACCTTGTCAAGTACATGGGGCATGTGGAAGTAATGGTATATGTGTTTATGCACAGAAACCCAAGTGTATATGCACTCCTGGGTATGAAGTGAATGATCCAAGTGACTGGAATGCTGGTTGTAAGCCTACATTCAACCAAACCCTCTTGAATTCAAAAGTAAAATTCCTGGAGCTTTCTCAGACTGATTACTTTGGGTCTGATCTGTATTACAAGCCGAATTTTACATTGAAAGATTGCCGGCAACTCTGTAGAAGAGATTCCGCTTGCAAGGGATTTACCTACAGGACATGGGGGAATGGACATTGCTATGTAAAAAGTGATCTTTTTAATGGCTATCAGACTCCAGATTTTCCAGGAAGTGTATACATCAAACTCCCGAGGAGTGTGAAAGTATCAAAACCATCAATTTTTAATGGTTCCAGCACAATGTGTGAATCTCGAGAAATAGAAAGTCCTGTAGGTTCTTCTTCTATGTATGCCTTTGCCAGAAGAACAGTGAGATGGGTGTATCTCTACTCATTTTGCTTGGCACTAGGAGCACTTGAATTGATATTTATTTTATTAGGCTGGTGGTTTCTATTAAGGAAACACGGTGTTCCAGCTTCGATTGAGGCTGGATATCACATGATATCCAGCCAGTTTAGGAGGTTTACCTACGCTGAACTGAAGAAAATTACCAATAACTTCAGGGAAGAGCTAGGACGAGGAGGCTCGGGCACCGTTTATAAGGGTTCTCTGGCAGATGATAGACTGGTGGCAGTGAAGAGACTGGGAGATGTTTTTCAAGCAGAGGACGAGATCTGGGCAGAGATCAGAACCATAGGAAAGATCAATCATATGAATCTTGTGAGAATGTGGGGATTTTGTTCAGAAGGGAGACACCGTCTCTTAGTATATGAATATGTCGACAACATGTCACTTGACAAACATCTTTTCAACTCAGATTTTCTAGGATGGGAACAAAGATATGCAGTTGCAATAGGTACGGCCAAAGGTTTGGCCTACCTCCACCATGAATGTCTAGAATGGGTTATCCATTGTGACGTGAAGCCAGAAAATATTCTTCTAGACAATGAATTTCAACCCAAGATTGCAGATTTTGGGCTTGCAAAACTGTCCCGGAGAGATAGCCCTGGTTCAGAAATTACAAGAATTAGAGGGACAAAAGGCTATATGGCTCCGGAGTGGGCACTGAACCATCCTATCACTGCAAAAGTTGACGTCTATGGATATGGAGTTGTAGTCCTGGAGATGGTAAAGGGAGTTAAGCTCTCAAATTGGGTGGTAGATGATGCTGACGATCAAGAAACTCCTCTTAAAATTCTTAGCAGGACAGTGAGGGAAAAATCTCAGTGTGGAAATTCATCTTGGGTAGAGAGCATAGTGGATCCAAGATTGGATGGGAAGTTCATCAGAAAACAGGCAGCAACACTGATTCAAATAGGGCTTTCTTGCGTAGAGGAAGACAGAAGAAAGCGGCCAACAATGGCTTCAGTGGTACAAACGCTCATGGAATGCGAAGACGAAACAGAAATCAAAATTCTAGACAAGAATTGATATATTAGTCTTTTCTGCAAATGCTATTAGTATAGTGAGTTTTGGCAAATAAGAAGTATTTAGAACTATTCCAAGCTTTAATCTGCTTTGTATATTTGATTGACATTAAAATCCTTAAGGGATGTTTGATGTATATTATTGAGAAAAGAATGTATTTTAAATAGTGATATGATATGAAATATGCGGTTAAAAAGTAAAGAAAAGTTATTGATGTGATGTAAAATATTATTTTATTGAAAAATATGTAATTGAAGATGAGTTTTGAAAGAATGTGTGAGTTTAAAGTGAGAATATATGCTCGTCGTTTTTAGGTAGGGATGACCGTCATACACATTTACCATCAAATGAGAAGAAAGTCCCTATTCAAGTTGTTACTATTTAATATTTTTTCAATCTTCTCAATATTTGAAAGTTCAAATTAAGCTCCTGTTTGTCATCCATTTTATCAAATTCTATTTGTTACAGTAAACAATCTCCACCACATATTCAGTCAATAAAATATTCTATACACAAACTAATAATATTACTTTAATTTTTAATAACACATTCTCAAAAAAATACTATTTAATACTCTATTTTCTCCCATTAATGGGAGACAAACACACCTTAAATTTATAGTATGAATTGCAACTTTGTCAAAAATGCAAGGCATTGAGGTATTTTGTGCATCGAATTTACATAAACAGTTGGCCAATCTCCTTGTTCTGTAGCTTCTGCTATGTACAGGAGTTCCCTTTGTACGTAAATTCCAACCCAGTCTCCAAGATACTCCTGGTCTATCTCTTGGTGTGGTTGGGATACTTTTTGGGGGTCAGTGTTATTTTCTAGTATGTATGTTGTTCGTCATGACAATTCTTTCCACATTATCTTCGTCGGAGAGTTGACTTATCTTGTTTCTCCCCTTTGTTTAATGAAAAAATAAAAATAAAGCCTTTGAATGGGCATACAGTCTAACCTCTAGTCAATGAAAAGAATAAAGCTGAAGAAAAATGAAAATTACACTTTAAATTATGCATTCTCGTTATGTTCATAGTGTTAAGATTTGAAGTTCCATTTCAAAGGATCAACCTTATTAATAAGAGTGGCTCAAACTCTTATAAATTGATTTATGTTTCCACTTGAATTAGATGTGAGATTTTTATCCGTGTGCTTAATTTTTTTGAGTCTTAATCGGATAACGGATTCTGATACCATGTTAAGATTTGAGATTCCATCTTAAAAGGTCAACTTTGTTAGGAGGAGTAGCTCAAACTCTTATAAATTGGTTTATGTTTTTATATTTATTCGATGTGAGATTTTTATCCCTTAATAGCTAGTCATCATGGGTGGTGTGAGAATTTTTATTTTTATTTTTATTTGGCTAATGGGCCACTTTCATACTCACTCTCATCTTCGGAGTTCGCTAGTCAAAGTCCAAATGAAGACATGAGGATATCCTATTCCTCAGATTTTTTTCATGCAAATGTGTGAGTAGCGATGCGTTGAGGCCAAGCTATAGGCACGAGCTTAAGCGAGGTATATGCGTAAAAAAAACTTTCTTATTTTAATATTGTTTTAATTTTTAATCAATCAAAAAATCATTTAATAATTAAATATAATGCATATCAAACATTTAAAACAGATTTATAGAAATTTTATACATTTTTCCAAAAAATCTCAACAAAAAAATAAGTTTCAAATGTAAATCAACCTTTTGAATTTTAAGTTAAAAAAATGGGTAATTGGCATAAAACGTCCCTAACTTTGACGGCTTTTGTGGAAAACGTCCCTACCTTTCGTTTGTTGACGCAAAACGTCCATACCTCTCACATTTTTAGCGCAGAACGTCCT
>CAIGRR010047175.1:0-11119 GCA_903798365.1 Fraxinus sp. 1973-6204
TATTGGCTTGTTTTTTGTAACATAGCCTATAGAAGAAGAACTGTTCTTAGACTTCTTCTCATTTCTCCTCTCCAAAGCATTGAGCAAAAATCCTACCATCTTTAGCGTGACTCGATCTGCAATCAGTCGGATTAAGTGAACCGCACAAAGTTAGATTGTTACCGTTAATTTTCAAATCTCTTTTTACCAATATAATAGGGACCAGATGTTTTGAAAATCAGAAGAAGTAACGCTTAGTTCTATTAAAATATGATCCCACCGAATTCTTGAAGATAGGACTTCCAAGGACAGAGAAACTGACAATGCCTTTGATCTTTGTACATTTTTAAGATCTTTGAAATACGTTCCTTCACGAACGGGCCTTCGACAAGCTATGTGTTGATGCAATGACCTGTAGAAATATGGATTAAGAACCTTGAATCGGTAAAATGTATTGTGAGGAAATAATCTATAAAACTCATTGCATGACCACACTGAAAGAAGACAATAATCTTCCGACCAAATCAAATCGTCTCACACAAGAAAATAAGATCCTTTCCAGCCCTATCTTTGGAAGAAAGGCCAGATTGATGGGTATTTTTCCTTACATTTAAGGAAAATCGACCTTTCAAATCATCATAATCCCTTATGAAGTAATAGTGCAACAGCTTTGGCATGCAAAATGTAATAATGTATGTAACGCCCTGAAAATCTTAAAATAGAATTTAATTATTTTAATGCCATATTTTTATTATTTTGAAAAGTTGAGGGACTAAAGTGATATATGTATTAACTTCAAATTTTGGGCTAAATATTTAGATATTGTTTAAACGACAAAAAGTATATCAATATGGGGCTCGTTGGATAGCTCGTAATTAATCATGTAAATTATGCTCGAGAAAAAGTTAATTCGGATAAGCTAGTCTCAAGATATTGAAATTCAAAGAAATTGTAAAATATTTATTTTTTAAAAGCAAAGTGAATTTGGATGAGGGATAGTCACGAGTATCTAAAGAATGGATATGTGATAATTTTTTATTAGAATTTTAATTAAAGTCCCACTATCTTGTATTGGAATTAGAATCAACTTTTTGTTGTAATATGCATATGTACACATGTCATATTATGATTGGTTTACTAAAAATTCAATTCTTATTAAATTTGATAAATATTATTTGTCATCACAATTGTACCATGACTCAACTACTATATTTTTTTTTACTATAAATAATGTGCAATTGTCCCATAATTCACCACCAAAGAATTTTACACGACAGCTTTTATACTAAGCGGCTGTAAATTTGAAATATATTTTTTTCTATCAAAAACTCATTTGATCAATCAATGTAAGATACTTCTGTGTAAGACGTTTCCTTATGTTTTTATATTTAGTAATTTATGCATAAATTGTCAGTGGACTTTCGGGTTCTTTATTAAAAGATAAGAGATCCTACAGGAACTTAAGATGACCTAGATGAGTGTATAACTTGGTCACCAATATACTCCACAAAAGAAGAGTGGTATGAAGTGTTTATTTTATATCTCAGTGGACCTTCGTGTTCTTTATTAAGAGATAAGAGATCTTACGGGAATTTAAGATGGACCTAAGATGGGTGTGTCACTTGGTCACCGATATACTCCATAAGAGAAGAGTGGTATGAAGTGTTTATTTTATTGTTATATAATTGTGTATGAAAACTGCACGTATCTTACTGGGTACTGTTAAATACTCACTCTTACAAAATTTTACAAGTTAATTCGGATCAATTGGAATAGTGGCGGGATGGTGATGTGACTGCCAGAGGAATCGAAGAGATAAAACATTAAATTTATTTTCTTTCCTTCAAATTATTAGCCAGTTTAATTTGTTCAAAGACGGTTATTTAATTTGTGATTATGTTTTCATTGTGGATATTTCAGTTATTTTTATTTAA
This sequence comes from Fraxinus sp. 1973-6204, assembly GCA_903798365.1. Classification (NCBI taxonomy): domain Eukaryota; kingdom Viridiplantae; phylum Streptophyta; class Magnoliopsida; order Lamiales; family Oleaceae; genus Fraxinus; species Fraxinus sp. 1973-6204. Next base: position 1,914 of record CAIGRR010047175.1, read on the forward strand.
AGAATATTATTTTATCATTCCGTGAAAATTGAATTTTTGGTAATATTTCAGTGTTTGTGAAATTTCGAGACGTTACAATTTGGTATCAGAGCAAAGATTTTGCTTTTCTGTAGACTTTGTAGTAATAAAAATTGTTACTATTCGTGTGAACAGTGCACATCACTGTTCATATGAACAGTATGTGTCACTATTCATGCTGTTTTCCATATATATATATACACACATATTGTTGTGCATGTTTGTATGATTAGTTCTAGCCTTCGGGTGGTATTTTAACATTTACCAATTGAAAAATTCATATTTTAAGTAATCTCAAGTTTTATTTATTATTTGAGTATTCGCAAGATTGATAGACTTTGTCAAAAAGACATAAATTGTCTAAGAAGATATTGAGATTTAAACGGTCCGTTTGTAACCCTCATCCTCATCGAAAGTCTTCGGTTGCGTATTATTCAAATTAATGAAACGAAAGACAATAATTCAAACATTTCCAAATTTAAGAATATTTTATTTTCTAGAAATTTCTATTTCGAGAAAATCCTATTATTATTATTTTTTTTTTAAAAAAAAGAGGGAGTATTTACATAAACTTTAAAAGTTTAAAGATAATGTAATTTTTTTAAAAAAAAAATTTTAAACATACAGTGTTATTAAGAATCATTGTCTCGTGGCTCTCACTATTCGACCACTTTTCAATTGTTCCCAGGTATGAAATGAAATGTCGTTCTTTTATCATGATTATGAGTTTTCTTAATTTATATTGTGAAATATTATATCAATTGTCAAGTATTTAGAAATTGTGACCCCCCCTCCTCATCTGGATGCCTTTTTGATTGCTCGTTATTCAGATTAACGACATGAAATACAATATTTCAAACCTTTTAAAAAAAAAAATTATTTTTTTAGAAACTTCATTTTTGAGAAAATCCTATTTTTGGAGATTAAAAAATGTAGTATTTTCATAAATATTAGAAGTTTATGGACAATGTGAAATTTAAAGTCTTAAACATGTAATGAGATAAAGAATCATTGGCACGTGACGCTCACTATTCGACCACTCTCCGATTGTTCCCAAGGTATGAAATGCAATGTCGTTCTTTTATCATGATTATGAGTTTTCTTGATTTATATTATGATATATTATATCAATTGTCAAGTATTTAGAACTTTTCAAGTAGTTGAGGTAATTTCGAGGACGAAATTTTTTCAAGGAGGAGAGATTATAACGCCCCGAAAATTTTAAAATAGAATTTACATTCCATATTTTTATTATTTTGAAAAGTTAAGGGACTAAAGTGATATATTAACTTAAAATTTTGGGCTAAATATTTAGATATTGTTAAAGCGACGAAAAGTATATCAATATATGGCTCATTGGATAGCTCGTAATTAATCATGTAAATTATACTCGAAAAAAGTTAATTCGAATAAGATAGTCTCATGATATTGAAGTTCAAAGAAATTGTAATTTTTTTTTTTTTTAAATCAAAGTGAATTTGGATGAGGGATATCCACGTGTATCTAAGAAATGAATGCTTTAAAGTCAAAAGTTGTCATCGTTATCACGTATTGGGATTAAAATCACATTTTTTTTATAATAGGTATTATGAACACATGTCATCTTCTGATTGGTTTACTAAAAATTCAATTCTTATCAAATTTGATAAATACTATTTTTCATTCCAATTGTACCATAACTCAATCATTATATTTTTTTCTACTGTAAATAGTGTGCAATTATCCCACAATTCACTACCAAAGAATTTTACACAGTAGCTTTCATACTAAGCATCTGTAAATTTCAAGTATATTTTTCTATCAAAAGTTCGTTTGATCAATCAAAGTAAGATACTTCTGTATAAGTAATTTATTTCTTTTTACTTTTATATTCAATAATATATGCATGAATTGTCAGTGGACCATTGAGTTCTTTATTAAAAGATAAGAGATCCTACGGGAATTTAAGATAACCTAAATGGGTGTATCGCTTGATTACCGATATACTCCATAAAAGAATGGTGGTATGAAGTGTTTATTTTATTGTTATATAATTGTGTATGAAACTGCACGTATCTTACTGGGTATTTTTAAATATTCACTCTTACAAAATTTTACAGGTTAGTTCGGATCAATTGGAACAATAGCGGGATGGTGATGCGACTGCCAAGAGGAATCGAAAAGATAAAACATTAAGTTTATTTTTTTCCTTCAAATTATTAGTCAGTTTAATTTGTTCAAAGACGGTTATTTAATTTGTGATTATGTTTTCATTATGAAGTAACTAACCAAACATCTAACTAGAATATGTGAAAGGATGAGATAGTATGAATAGAAATTGTAAGATTATGTATTAAGATATTTATCTACCAAGAGTGCGTAATGGAGGATGAAAATGCTCACAAAAGTGTTTGTAAATATTTATTGCTCATTCGATATTCAAGAGTTCAAGATATCAGATTAAGAATTCAAAATTCGAATCATTTCTAAGTTACAAAAAGAACCTATTTATGTGCCTTGGCCGACGTGGTGTCCATTGGGTCAAAACTATGTGGCTTCATTTCCTTAGTTGATGCTTCACATCACTGTCTATTTATACAATTAATACATTGATAAGGGGTCAGCCGCCTTGTACAATAGGCTGATACACTGACATTCTTTATTACTAGTGTTACATTAATCACTTTTAAAAGATCTTCAAATATTTTATAAGAGACAGTGTCGACTTCGTGAGTTTCGGATGAATTGAGAGCTTCGAAGGGGTCTTTGTATTGGTCCTCTACGTGAAGAGTTTTAGCTCATTTTTTTGTTTCGTTATTGATGGTTTCCTCCTAAGTTGTAGTGTTTCGCCCATTGAGGCAGTGCCTTGGTACGAGTTTCGGTAGCTTGCATAATTTCTTTATATTTGACCACTTGGGTCTTTGTTGACTTTCTTCCCACGTGGATTGCTATATGACACTTTGACTTTGAGCATCGGTGGTGATGCGTAACAATAATTCCCCAAGTCCATGCATTACACTATTGTTACGCCTCGCCACAAGGCTCAAAGTCAAAGTGTCACGTAGCAATCCACGTGGGCAGAAAGTCAACAAAGACTCAGTGGTCAAATATAAAGAAATTATGAAAACTACCGAAACTCGTACCAAGGCATTGCCTCAACGAGCGAAGGACTACAACTTGGGCAGAAACACTACTTAAAGAAAACTTAGGCTAAAACACTGTCTAAAGAAACAAATAAATGAGTTAAAGCTCTCCACTCAGAGGACCAACACAAAGACCCTCTGAGACTCTCAATTCATCCGAAACTCATGAAACCAACGTTGTCTCTTACAACATGTTTGAAGATCTTTTATAATTGATTGATGTAACACGTGTAATAAAGAATGTTAGTGTGTCAGCCTATTGTATAGAGCGACTGACCCTTATCAATGTATTAATTCTATAAATAGATAGTGATGTGAAGTCTCAACTAAGGCAATGAGATCATGTGATTCTGATCCAATTGATACCACATCGATCAATGCACTATAAATAGGTTCTCTTTGTAATTTAGAAAGGATTCGAATTCTAGATTCTTAATATGATATCTTGAACTTTTGAATATTGAATGAGCAAGAAATATTCACACACACTTTTGTGAGCATTTTCATCCTCCATTACACACCATTGGTAGATAAATATTTTAATACATAATCTTACAATTTCTATTCATACTATCTTCTATCCTTTCACATATTATATTTAGATCTTTGGCTAGTTACTTTGGTTCTCAATTGTTGATCGTTGTTAGCGCGATCATCTTTATTTCACCCATCGGAGCTCGAACACTTTTGTCTCCCGCCGTAGAGTATCTCCAGCGTTCACGTCCGCTCTCCTTTCTTACCGCTCCTCCGGTAGAAACACGTCGGAACTTGCTTGACTTAGCGAGAGTGAGCCCGACATCTGTTGGCTCATTTTTCAGTGTCAACACGTATGCTATAACGACTTCAACATAAAGAACCGAGTAGTTACACAAGTCATTGTCCAAATTCAATTAAATAAAAAACAGTTGTTTTCCATTTGACTCGTAAGATTAATATATTCATACCTGTCTGCACTTCATTATATAAACCAATTGAATTCAAGATGACCTGAAATCTGAAGAAATAAGATCAATTTTAATGATGAACTACCGTTTTTTTTTTCTTTTGCAATTTCAAAATTGCTAATTATTAAACTACATTATGAAAGTTCCGCGAGAAAACAGCATATGGCGTATACTCTATGTTCCATTACAAATTATTTGTTATGCCAAGCAAAATGAATCAATGCTTAGCATATTTATGGATAGAGATAAAATACCCCCAAAACAGAAACAGCTCACTGTGTTAATTGTGGTGGTTTGCTAGGTACTCTGAGCCATTTTGTGTGTCAACTAAATAATCATGCAGCAACCTTCTTGGAAGTCACAGAATTAATAATGGTGGCAAACTCAGGGCCCTGCAACACAGAAAATTGAAGATCAATCTCAAGCTTGCTATCATGAGAAAAATGAGAAGCTTCAAACACTGACTCGGTTTGTAACTGGGCAAGGCCAGCACACCCCACTTTTGAGGGCCCGTGCTGGGGACCAACACGGTTCCTTTTTTGACCTGGCATGCCTAAAAATAAATAGGCCTGCCACAATCACATTTTCCTCAATCCAAAACATAAGGTCATAGCCTGGTATGCGGGGAATTTCCCAGGAGGTTTAGAACCTCGGCTCAAATTCCATGTATGACCCGGTTTTCCAGAATTTCATAAGCAACAAACAAAATCACTTAGAACCAGCTCACCCAGCAACCATTTTTATCTGTACCTCACAATCCACAATTTACAGATTGATACAGCACGTAATTCATAACAGCTAATCAGTTACTACATAAGCTTTGTGGAATGAAACTCATGACCCACCATTCTCGAACTAATCCTGCTCCTCTATGGGTGCTAGTGGAAAGACGAGGACGAAGGATCTTTCAAAGATGCAAGTGTGATCAGCTCCATATAGAAGCATCTAATAGTGAAATTGGTGCAATCAGGAAATATTACTCTTAGCATTTTTACATACTAGTTAAAGTTGAGCATGCGGTGCAACATTATTCTGAAATACTTTATAAGTGTGGTAAAAGAAATATTTGATACCAATTTGTTGGGAGGATTCGAGTCTCAAACAAACAAAGAAAATAAAATTTAAGATAGAAATTTAAGAGATTAAAATTATATTCTCAAAACTCAACTTCTATTATTCAAATTTTTTGTGATGATGAAATACTACAAATGAGTAACATTTTTATACAACATTTGGTACATAAGAATTAATTTTTAATACATAATTTAAACTTTTATTAAAATTTCTAGATATATGAATAGAAATAAATTCATGTATATCAAGATTTATTGAGTCTAGATTAATGTGAATGTTAATTAATTGAGAATAATAGCATGAAATTAATACATGACAAAGATTTTGTAATATTTATTACATATTGAAAAACGAAAAGTAAGTTATTATTAAAATAATTGAATTGTAGTAGGGTTAAAATTGTCCAAAAATGAATTTCACTTTGTATGATATTTAAAATATTATAGATATTAAATATATATAGGGACATACAAGTTGTCATTGAGACAAGGAACCACTATCTTTATACAAGTACAGGGGACATTGCTAACTGCGTATTTTGGTAAAATGGAAAACATAGAGAGCTCTCCCCTTTCACATGTCTTATTCACGAGCATGTATTAGAAACTTATTCAGCCACGAGGCAAGAGAAATGAGAATATGGGAAAGAATTAAAGCAAAGGCCTGTGTCCATTTCACATATTATATGTTGACATAGACCACATGAATACCATGGCAATACCTTTAAGGAAGCACCACCCACGAGAAATCCATCAATATCTTCTTTTTTTGCAAGCTCTGCACAGTTACCTCCATTGACCGAACCTGTGGAGAAATTTTGAAAACATTCAGAAAATGTAAATAAATTGGCCAAATGTGGCAATTAGCCATTAACATTAACTAAAGTTTCCTAGTCAATTCATGATTCAGTTGATGCTAGCTTGCTTCTTGGAGACAATTATGTGTGTGATTGAGTGGGAGAAAAATCAGCAATTTCTAGGTACCCATGAGTCATGATATGCCCATTGAGAAAGGGCGGAGATATAATGGACAGATTTTCAGTGAATCTTGATGTTTAAGATAAAAACTACCTACCTCCATAAATAATACGTGTTTTAGATGCAACTTCTGCTGAAACATTCTTACTAAGCCAATCGCGAACAGCTACATGCACTTCCTGAGCCTGCTCTGGTGTGGCCACTTTACCAGTTCCAATAGCCCATACTGGCTCGTATGCAATGACAATGTCATCCCAACTTGGCACAGCATCTGCACATCGTGAAAGTGTAAAATAAGCTGAAAATTCAATGAATGATTTCTTAAAAGGATTACAGTATGACCAGATTGATCTAGGACGAGGGAATCACCTCTCAAAGGTACAGAATTAATTCAGAGAAAGAGAGGAGCTATGCTTACCCGCAAAAGCCTTCATTTGCTGAAAACAGATATCAAAAGTTTTTCCAGCTTCCCTTTCTTCTAACAGTTCTCCGATGCAGGCTATTACTCCAAGATTCTGGCTCAAGGCATATGCAGCCTTCTTTCCAATAAACTGCACAACAAAGTTATTTCATAAATCAGAGACTAGTAGCTCTTTCATTGGAGAAGTAAAGCATTAAAAAGATCCTTCATTGACGTTACTTCATTATTTTCTCCAAGTATATGTCTACGCTCAGAGTGCCCGAGAACAACCCACTTGCATCCAAGATCTTTTAGTTGTTCCACACTACACAAAAAAGCTTAAACTTGCTTATTACATGAAACAAAGTTGTAGAATCCACGATATCAACACATTCAAATAGACCAAAATGTACCAACTCAAATCACTATAGTACCAAGGTTTGTAATGAAAAAAAAAATACAAAAATGAAAGGAGGAAAGGCATGGGTAAATTCACTAATATGGTAAACACTACTGACAACTGGACTATCCACCACACAAAAACTTAATTTTGACAAGATGGCCCATCAGCCAAGGAATCAGTTTCTTACAGCTCAACCAATCAATATTTATTTCAAAATATTATCAATAAGTTGACTATTCAAAAAGCAAAGAACTGACTAGATAACTCATCCATTGCTGCTAAAAGCGCACGGCATGTGGTGCCATAGGAAATTTAGAAAATTTGTAAGCCAAAACTGCTATAAAAATCTGTATTCGAAACTACATCTACTTCAAATACCACCATGTACATATCCCACCAAACATCAGTACTACGAACTAATGCCACCACACTAGGCACACTTATCCTAAATTAGGTTCATGTACTCCTGCATTATGCCATCAGAAGTCGAAGACAATATGATTTTTACTTTTTATTGTCCCAGTGATATATTCATCACACATCCCAATCAAACATAGTTTGATTCTTTCCACAGCAGCAATATAATTTTAGAGATAAGGTCAGGCAACACCATGGTAGCATTAACAAGCACAGTAAAGAAACTTTAGTGGTTCAGTTATTTCTTGTCCCAAACAAAATAGCACCTGATTCTTGGAGTATAGGAGTAGCATATCACTGACAATCTAAGCTTATATAGAAGGTCACTCACCTGATCTCTCCAGTAAAAGCACCACCTTTTCCAGTCCAACAATTCTGGGCAGCTATCTCTATCCGCTCAGTTAGTGAGTTTTTTACTTGATCGAGGTAAACAAAAGGAGGTGCCACAACAACATCTGCAAAGGTCAAAGGAAAACTGAGATCCAAATACTCAGCGAATAAGTAAAATGGAAACTAAAAAATATCAGATGTAGGAGAAAATTCCAATTTTCCAATATGACATGTTTGATACACAAGACAAAGTGGCAGACAAAATAAAGAGAGAAAGAAGCTCAAAAGGAACACTTGTCCACCTTCCCATTCTCTCTTGCTCATCAACATACTTCAACACAATGGCTAACAGATTACGTGCCCTACATATTTTACAAACCGATAAATCTTTAGGCATCATTTATATATTTCTCCAGTAGATATTCTTTGCCACAATAGATATCATACAATTGCTCATCGGTTATAAAGAAATTTGCATGCTGGTTTAAAGTCTTCAAATGTGACATGGCATCTACTATTTCAGATAAAAACTAAAGTTTCCAATTATAAATTATTGCAACTGGTATCAGGAACATCAAATAAATAATTAATTCAAGTCTAGAAGTCTTGATGTTCAACATCCTACGTTGTAAAATACCACGTGGCTTCAAATTCAGAATGCAGATGCTCAAAACAGCTAGACATCTGTATATTTTTATTTTCCAAAACTACATGAAGCTAAACTACACGGAATTATTAGAAATAAGATAGAGCTGAACAACTACTCCCATCTCTTAAATAAAAGAACATTAAGCACTTCTCTTTATACAGATAAGATATGTGAAACATTAACAGAGAGACGTAACTCACCAACATCAGACTCCAACGTTGCACTGTTCAAGTCAGAGACAAGCTTGCTTATGGAGTCTTTTGTCCCATTCTAAGTAAAATATAAAAAAATTAGTCAAGCAAAGTTACCAAAAAAAGGAATGATTGTTCACCAGCATTTAAATTATTAAATCTATAATACACACAGAAGAGATGGAAGGGAAAACATAGATCACTTCTACAAGTCTAAAAGAACGCTAAATCCAGGTTGTATGCCTCAAATAGCAAGNAGACAAGCTTGCTTATGGAGTCTTTCGTCCCATTCTAAGTAAAATATAAAAAAATTAGTCAAGCAAAGTTACCAAAAAAAGGAATGATTGGTCACCAGCATTTAAATTATTAAATCTATAATACACACAGAAGAGATGGAAGGGAAAACATAGATCACTTCTACAAGTCTAAAAGAACGCTAAATCCAGGTTGTATGCCTCAAATAGCATGAAATCCAAATAAGTTTTGACCTTTAATGAAGTTACGATATTCTTTTTGACAGATGTACAAGTAAACTGTAATAGTTTTAACACAATTTTTTTTTTCCAGATCTCCTTGAAAGTGCTCTGTTACTCATTGAAAATTCATACTATGGAGCGAAGAGGGGGTTCCTCATCCCCCACCAGTTCAGACGAGCGGATACACCGTGGTAGCATGACACCC
>CAIGRR010047177.1:0-10285 GCA_903798365.1 Fraxinus sp. 1973-6204
AGAATTTCAGAGTACTTCAATTGTTGATTGAAATCGAACAACTAAACAAATTTGACCATTGTGTGATTCTTGAAATATTCTTGAAGTTTATAAATAAAGAAATGCATGTTTTGTTTCTACTATTTCCCTAGGTAAATCTTATATTTTACAAAATTTTAGCTTATATTTTCAAATGATTATGAGGTAAGATTTTATCATATGAACATATTAGTATTCTAATGGTAGGTGTATGTGTTTAAATTCTTTTTATTTTACGATCTCTTGATTGATTTGATACACTAGTTAGCATAGACCGGGCAAGATAATTCCATCTATTATGTAAATTTCTTTAAATACATTGCAATAATTTTAATATAATTCTTGTAAAATTTGAATTTGGGAAAGGAAGATAAAAGTTCCATTATCATTAGTGTCATATGAATGAAGAAGAAACATGTGTTTGTTGTATATGATATGTCATATTGCAAACTTAAGGTTTGAGGAGAAGCTAAAGATCTCGGAGTTGCATTTATAGTAACACTCCACATCACACCTAGTAAATGGATTTACTTGTCAATCAATATCTTTTTCGTTAATCTTGTTGTCGTGTATATTTCTCTTGTCAATACCTTGAATATTATTGCAATATCCCTAAATGATTTAGAGTCCTTTTCATTAACGGTATCGCTTGTATATTTCTCTTATCAACTACTGCAATATCCTCAAATGATTTAGGGTTCAAAGAAAAGTTTAGCGTTGTAACTCCCATTAATCCATTATCATCGGTGCACTTTTTAAAAGAAAAAAAATATAAGGTTTTTCCCTTCCTTATATTGGTAAAGTTGAAGTAAAAAAGGGTAGAAATAGTTTAATTAATCATGAGTAATTTCTTTGCTTAAGAAAATTACCATTTTTCAAGATAGGGAAATATTTCCTTTTTCTTCGTAATGGAAATTGACTTTTAAAATTTGTTGCATTATCACTTCTAATTTGTTCTCAACCTATCTGTTAATCAATATTTATCCATTGTAACCTAGCCATTATTTGACATCCTTGTGTGCATAAGAAAGAAGAATTTAATCTTCTTGTCGATTTTTCTGTCTGATTGTTTCAGCATGCTCAAAACACTTGAAAGGTATCAGAAGTGCAGTTATGGTTCTCTGGAAGTCAACAATTCAACCAGAGATCTTGAGGTATAGTAATTATATATGTAATTCTATTTCAATCTCGTCTCATTTAATTATGAAAATATTGCTAAAAGAATGTGTATATATATATTAAAAAAAAAATCAAATTATTGTTTCAACTGAAAAAAGAAAAGGCTGAAAATTTTAGTAGTATAAATCTTAGAAATCTGAACTATTGCCAATTTCTTGAATGCTTTTGAAAGCCACGAGATGACTTGCAGGATAAATTTTGTCTAGGTTTATCTTGTGTCTCCGAAACAAATGGTATATATGGGAGATGATTTATCTTTTACTGCTTTGTTTGCTTTAAAGTGCATGTTCGACTAAGCTTAAAATTTTTCATTTAATTTTTAAATTAAATATTTTTTTTAAGATTGAAAATAATAAAGTTCCTTTTCTTTGATAATAAGATATCACTATTCAAACATATTAATAAACTTGTTTGATTTTTTATTTTTTCAATATCACTCTTCCTTAAACTCATTTTCAACAACATATTCTTCTTAAAAAAATTAATTTTGTACATAAATTCTTAACTTTTCTCTATTTTTCAACCATACATTCTTAAAAAAAGTAACTTTTCACAAAATCACTTCTCAAAAAATCAAAATCAAACATGGGCGATAACTTTTTTGTATATATTTTTTAATCTTAGCCAAATATACTCTTTTATGAGTTGTTGCATTGGTAAGATATTTTGTTATTTATGGTGCCTAAGCCAAATGATGATTATTATCTAGCATAGTTTTGTAAGTCTTTTTGTAGGAAAGCAACTATCGGGAATATTCGAAACTCAAGTCTAAATATGAGTCGCTACAACGATATCAAAGGTAAATTAACTTTATCGCTATTGAACCACCTCAATTTTAAAGTATAAGCTTTTAAGATTGAGTGGATCAATGTAGTGAATTACTTATTGAATACGTTTTCTTAGCTTCGATACTATATTGAATTACTTTTCAGAGGATGTGGTTCAAAAATTATTATTTCCTTGGTCATAGAGCTACACTGAAATAAATTTTACAAATTTCAAGTTTGCTTGAGGTGAGAATATATATGTGTGGAACAAGCACTATTTGTTAGAATTATTGTTCAAAAATCAAAAGAAGAAATCATGGATGAATGAATTGGAAAGAGGAAGAAAAAACCACTTTTGGCGCCACATTACCATTGTGGTTTGCGGTCACATGGCGGCCATCAGGGAAAAAAAGGGGGCGACCAATGCTATAACTATACGGTCGCATAGTGTAAAAATCCGATCGTTAGTGTTGGATTTTTTGAATTTTCTGATGGTTTTCAATGCACATTTTCCATATGAGTTGATACAATTTTATGTAGGAACGATTGAGGATTATGTAAACATTTTAGTTATCATTCCAAAATAAAATTGAGTATCATTCCATTGTTCATCCAAATTATTGAAGAAATCTCATTCCCTTACATAATTAAATTCCAATACTTTCATTTGTTCAACTTGAAGACTCATTTTGCTTTTGGTGTTTCTTTATTTAGGCTTGATAATCCTACAAACTATTTGTCATTTTCAATCCTTAAAATCGTAGTGGTGGAGGCAAATACTGTTTGAGGACAACAATTTCATTTTGTGATCAAGTCTTGTTTCGATATTATTTTTCATCTTCATCTTCTTATTCTTATTCTTTTGGTTTCCATTGTTATACTCCACATTTTTTACCAACACTATTTTTATCTTGAACTTTAAACTGTTACAGACATCTTCTTGGGGATGAGTTGGGACCTCTAAATATCAATGATCTTGAGCATCTGGAGCATCAACTAGAGACATCCCTCAAGCATATTAGATCCACAAGGGTAAGCAAATTTCCATATATGCCAGCATGTGTATTGCCAACTTATTACTTCTGTAAATATTTGAATTCTTAGACCCTACCGTTGCAATATGATTGATGTGGTGGTCGTGTTTATTTATTTTTTGTTAAAATGAATCGTATGGTACTAAATTGTATCAATGAAGAACAATAGTTGAAGTTTCGCCTCTTTATACTGTCAAATCCCGTCTTCTATTGGATAGCAAACACACAATAAATTCTCTTTAAAGAAAATACAGTTTTATTTATTGTCTAAAAAGTCATAAACGCGCGCGATCTTTTAGTTTTAATAATGTTCGAAAATCTGAAGGAATCTATGAATGGGAAAAAAAGTAAATTGGCATTGTGGGCTTTATTTGGATATTTAAGTAGGAATACACATAACAATAGGCTTTAATATTTAGGATTTTTTTTACCAATGATATTATGAACAAAGTTTTTTGAAAAGCATAATGCATGGGGTAAGAAATTTAATTTGATGGATTGTATTATTTATAACTTTAATATATATATAAAATGTTCCGTTAAGATTTCTTTTCTCCATTTTTCACAAAAATGGTTTTCACGTGTAACATTTCCCTTATTGGTATCAAAGCAACCTAGTTCTGCATGGATTTGAAGAAAATCAAATGCTGGTAAACTTTTCCACTGATTCTATACTTATTTACAGACACAGGTTATGCTCGATGAGCTTTCCGATCTTCAAGCCAAGGTATCTATGCCTAGTTTCTACTGATATTTCTTTTAGTTCAATGTATGTTATGGCTAACAAGCTCAATCTGTATTACAGGAAAAGATGATGGTTGAGACTAATACGGTTCTGGGGAGGAAGGTAAATTAGTGAACTTGTTGGATTTAAATTCTCTTCTCGTCCGACATAGAAAATAATTGAAGGGAAGGGAAACAATGTATTATAATGTTGTTTAGTCATTCGCCTATATTCACACTTGCACAATGAGAGAGAAAATATACATGTTTTCTTCAATAGAGCTGTTGAGTTGTGAAGTCTAAATTATTGCCATTGTGTGGAGTCAGTACGCGGATCAAGTTTAATTGTTCTTGGTGGTAGAATTAGGATCACTAATTCCCAATAAGAACTTAATGTGGTACTCAATTCTATTCATTCTTCATCGATTTGCTTCTATGTCAGATCAAAATGATCATTGACAAGAGTTTGAGTTTTTGGAGCATTCTTTTCCGTGCATACCTTACATGACAATATGACCCATTTTTAGGATGTCTTGGTTACAGCTCTTGAGTAAATATAACTCAATAGAGAAGAAGAGATGGGTGGAATTTCGTCCCACAATCTTAAAGACCTCTTAAAAACATTTGCGCCATAATATGCATTACTTATCCCATCTAAAAGTTTAAACTGTTAGAGGGTGGAAACATTCATTTAGTCTTCATTGATCTGATACTGCTACATTTGTTATGCTTTTCAGCTGGAAGAAATTTACGCTGCAAATCATGTGCAGCAACGCTGGGCTGGTGGTGAGCAAAGCTGTGCATATGGGCAGCAGCATCCTCAATCTCAGGCCTTTTTTCAACCATTGGAATGCAATTCTAATTTGCAAATTGGGTAATGTTTTTGATCTCTTAACATGCCCCCGCAAGATGATGACTCGTTTGAGCAGACCAATCTTGAATCTGTGTGCTCATTTTTTTGAGTCTTAATCGGATCGTATTACTCATGGAGTTTAATGAGATCTGATACCATGTTAAGAGTTGGAATTCTATCTTAAAAGGTCAATCTTATTAAGAACAGTAGCTCAAACTCTTATAAAATTGGTCTATGTTTTCATCTTTATTTGATGTGGAATTTTATCCCTTAAAAGTAGTTAGCTAGTACACGAAAATCTTCTGTACTCTATTTTCATGCATTATTGGATCAGCCATTCTTGCAGTGGTTTGTTTGTGGAAATCGCGTAGTAAACAAGTTCAATTATCTCGACCTACACAACCCAATTTACCACCATACTTTTAATTGTGTTTGTCGTATGCCATTAAAGTTTATACAATAGAAGCGGACATTTATCAAGCATTTTGTGGTTTGAAAGGAGTTTCGCTTTGTTTGGAATGAACTCAAAGCCTCGACCTCGCTCATGAATAATAGAGTGGCCTCTTTTATTAGAAAACAATAAGTAAATGTGCTTTTACCTTTTGGGAATCATAAATTACTTATTTTTCGGATTCTTATACTGATACAGATACAATAATCCTGGAAGTTCAAGCCAAATGACTGCTGTCAATGCAGATGTTCAGAATGTGAATGGCTTGCTCCCAGGTTGGATGCTCTAAATTCACAAATCAAGAATCCTCATGCTTTCACCATTTGGGTGTGTGCTGATGACAATATTTGGTTGTATCTTTCTGTTATATCTACCGCGCATTAATTATCCTAAAATCCTAATAATGTAATGCAGCTGTGAGACTTCATTTTGGATTACTATAAAACATTTACTCATCGACTTAATTGAAATCCAAGTGTATCTTTCTGGTTTTTCTGCGTAGCCATTTGTAGTATTTTGACACGGGACTAGTTTTCTTACACTAGAACAACTAAATACCGTGCGGCCTTAATGTTAACTTCATTTTCTCACTTAGTGCCATGACATCCCCATGCCATGCTAGATCTCAAGTCATCACCTTGCGATCCGTCACAATTTGCTTGCATTCTAGAATTGAATAGTTCTTCCATTGCATGCTAAAGTTAATAACGTGCCTAATAACCTAACACCAAACTATCGATAAGTATTACGGTAATGACTTCTAATAGCCTTAGGCGAATTTGAGCACTGTGAGTTATGCATTTAAAGTAACTCGTGTCTAAACTCATTAAAAAAAAACACAGACGAGGTATAAAAATACATGTAACTAGAATCGACATAGACATTGGCCCTCCAATGTTTTCAGTGTCCAATTTCCCTCCTTGTATGAACAGACTTAGGGCCTGGTTGTCTTGACTTTTTGAAAAGTCGAAAGTTGTTTGTGAACTAAAAAGTTGATTTAAACACATTTGGATAATTTTATGAAAGTGGTTTGTTTGATTAGAAAAGCTTTTAAAGAAATTTGGTATAAAGTAGTTTCTTTCGAAAACTTTTTTACAAGAAATAAAAACAAAAGTAAAAGTAGAAGCTATGTCAAACGAATCTTATTTAGTTCTAAATTTCCAAGAGGACTAGACCTAGGTGAAACAGCTAGATGTGTAAAATGTTGCTACATTTTCTTGTAAAATTTTTGGAAAAAAATTGGATATATTTTTTTAAATAAATATGGACTTATTTAATTTTTATTAAATAACTTGGATCTGGGCCGAAAGCCCATTTATATTCTTAATGCAAATTAGCCCCGCACCAAATTCCTGTGGACCTTTGTATCGTGAGTTGTTGGGCTGGGCCGTGTGAACAAAAAATACACAATATAGAGGCAGGCTTCGAATCCACTCTCAAAACCCAATAAATGAAAACTAATAGGCAAACAAGAATTTAATTTATTTGTCTATTACATCCATATGAACAAACACAATAGTTCATTTATAGAGAGTAGTAAAGAACCAAGGTTCAAGAGGATTATTGGAAACGAAGTCCATGTTTGACCCTCATTTTTTAAAATTTATTTTCAATTATATATTTTATAGGATTTACAACTTTTATGAACTTCTTAATCACACATTTTCACAAAAAAAAAAAATTTAATTTATCCATTTTATCCAAACCAAACATAGGCGAAATGAATGATTCCATTCAAGTCGTGAAGCATTCGAAAGATTTAGCCTAATGAGTTTTACTAGAGTATTTGGGGTTATTTCAGTAGTTAATCGATATATCGTACTTGGGTGTGGACAATGAAAAAGAAGACTTAAATTGAATTTATAGTGTAAAAAGAAATATTCAAATAAATAATTTATTATATAGGCTCTTTTTCCATAGATGAAAAGCTATGAAGAAAATATTCTCCATTTGGCTTCCACAAAGCGGACAAATTATGTCTTCCATTTATGAATCAACCAAATGTTAATCAGAATGTAATTAATTTGATTATCTTTTATAATAATATACACTGACATGGTTAACCAAATTGCAGGCATGTGAATGCTTTAAATTTTTAATTAAATAAACACCACTTCTGTCAAATCCGATTTGATTAATTCTCACGTTATGATTGATCCTAAAAAAAGTTATTCTATTTTTCAATTTTATACAGGATTAAGAAAGAGAGAATTAATTGAATTTTGTCGGTTTGTCTTTTTCCAATGAAACGGTCAATTTTTTTTTTTTATACCTAGGAACCCGCAGCCGTTACTCGTGAGTACGCACTGGGTAAATCTCGCAAACCACACAGGAGAGATAAACCGCACTAGCCAAACCCGGTGAGACGAGCTCGACCGAAGAAGTGTTGGCAGAAGATTTGAACTCGTGATCTTCGATCTCGTTCACATGTTCCACCAACTCGACTACCCTTCCCGAAGGGGTTAACGTTCAACTTTATTAATATTATAACCAAATAAAGGATATGGACTACTCAAGTTTTGTAGCTACTCATTTACCTTTATTATGGGTCATACCTTTGATTAAATTCTGAGTTACACATCAAGTTGCATATTAAAGCCAACAACTAAACAATTAAAAGGATAATTGTAGTAACGATTCCAATATTTCAATATTTCAAAAGAATGTGCAGATTTTATCCAGACCTTTAAACTACAGCAACGTCAGTACTAAACATTTCAAACTGTTGCGGTTAAATGATATTTGGACAATTTTTCGTACAAAAATTCATTAGTTAACCAGCGTTTGGCCGTAATTCGACCAATTATAAAGGGGTAAATTGGTATTTTAACATTTTATTAATTAGAAAGGGCAATTTGCTTCTTAGTTTCAAACATTTAAAAAATGTGATACGGAGGTCCCCAAACCTTTAATAAACATGTGCCAAAATGACATCTAACGATTTTCATCAAAAAATCTGTTAGTCGACAAAAATATTCATCTTCCTCCGATCAGGCGTTCCAAACTTTGATACCATGTTCAATCAATCAAATATACCGACGAAATTTAAATATCGCTGTTAGATGTGTTAAGTTGATTGGACGAAATAGACGTTTTAGACCAACTTATAAGTAGCATATAGTATTTTGTTCAAAATAATAATAACATAGCAGGATGAAAAGGCAAGCACACGAGGCAATGAGGCATTTCCAAAAAGGAAAGCTTGATGAACCTCATATTCATCACGGTAATAATGGACAATAAAATTACAGAAACCATATTTAGAAAGAAAATTATTATTTTTTTCAAATAGAAAGACAAATAATTTCCACAATTAGACAAACCCTAAAATTGCTGAAATGATTCCAGATTTAGGCCATCAATAAAATACAGTGTTAAGTTTATATAAAAAAGATGCCCCTACTTATTTTATGCAACTTGCATAAATGACTTTAGCCCACCACCCACGCCAATTTCCATTTTTATTAATAATAAACAAGGATTTAAGGTACAATGTACGATTTATATAAAATTTGGCAAAAATTCTTTTCAGGGGTAGTTTAGTCATTTTAAGTTATACCGTCGTCCGTCGAAGCTTTGTTTTGTATTCTTTGTGGTGAAAGTGCTACTTTTGTAATGATTTGATGAAACTGTTCTAGCTGGACTCTGTACATGAATTGTCAAGGTTTATTAATTAATGACTTCTTGTTCATAGGTCATGTGATAGATTTAGTATATGTGTACATTTAGTCCATGTTGTTTTTGATAAATAAAATCAAAATTTTAAGTAAATTTTGATAAAAGTGAATAAAATATGTAATGATCTGTAAATTTTATGAACTATGTGATTGAAATTTAATTTGGATAAAAATGACGTGCACGATAAGATAGTTTACTCATCAATATATTTGGGCAGATGATAGTTGATCTTGTCTAAACGAGTAGGCTACTAGGGAAGCATTTAGACAAGATCGAGAAAACAACATTAATCTTAGATTTAGCCCTTGTTGGTGTAGCTAAAATTCAGATTCTTAGTAAAAATTGATAAAAGTTATGAATCTTATTAAACGTGTGGTTAGAATTCATTGTTGGCTTGACTTAAATTTTTATCAATTTTTTTAAGCCACACCAAACATAGGCTAAGTTTTCGTATAAATGTCCAATATTAAATCCTTTACATTGAAAAAACTCCTCACCAAGTCACGATTCGATCATTGGGAGCATATATACTTTCTTCTTTCCTTATCCATTCAAAGCTAAATACATGACATCGCATGTATTTTTTGCTTGGCCTTTAGACTGCATCTATCATCAACTGCTAAATTTAGACGTAAACATACGTGTAAAAAAACCTCCCTAAGTACAAAATGGTTATACGTGGGTATAAGTCCCATCAAGTATTTCACGATGTTTATGGTCTTTTTTTTGTATTAAAGGGTTTTTCATCAAATGTTCTTCAAGCAGCATTTGATGCTCGAGCAAACTTTTTTTGCTACAAAACTAGCTTAGGGCGTATTTAAGGTCAGTCCAACAACATTAAAATTTTATTTATTATTTGTGGAGTAACCAAATATATTCTTTCATGTTCCTCCCAAGCTTACATATAATTAATCTTTTTCCGCTTTCGAAATCTCAAAAGCCATTTTGTCTCTTAAACGTCAAACTAATTTTTGTGGACTCAAAATAATGAAAAGAATGGTAAAGTAGCTAAAAGGTGAAGGATTAGGCATGCGTACTAACTTTAATTAATAGGGTTCTTAACATTATCTCATAATCGACAAAATAAAGTGAGATTAATGCTTTGAGTGATTCATAGAACGTGCCTCTATCGAAAACTTGTTCTTACTTATTTTTTTCAAAATTATTTTCCTTTAAACTTATAAGTTTTACTTTGGTCCCCAACTTAAAAGCCTGTAATATCGGAATAGTTAAGGATTTTCAGACCTTTCATTATGTACTATGCACATATTATTTTGGTGAATAATTTTGTACTATATGCATATTCTATGCTATTGTTGCTAATTGCAAGATGGTCCCCATGATTCTAGAATTTCTTTTTCTGCGAAAAATAATTCTATATGGCGAAGCACTTGCTAAATGGGACCACCGAGGGATAAACATTATGGTTTAATTATCTCAACTTGTGCGAAAGATACACGGTCGGACATTACATGTACGCTGTGAATTCACAATGTAGATAAAAAGAGTAATGTTATTTTTTATTATAATGATGAAATATCGTTGATGTGACAATTTATATGGAATAATGAGATATGACAGT
>CAIGRR010047198.1:0-13678 GCA_903798365.1 Fraxinus sp. 1973-6204
CAAATCATTTAACTTTGAAAAACTTTTGAAAATCTTCTCATCAAAATTTTTCATTTGAAAAATATTCTTTGAACTTACATTCCTACATTCATTTAAATTTATTTTATTATAGCAAAAACTTTGATTGTTGGATCAAACTTCTTGAATCATTTCTCTTATCAAAGTTTTTCATTTTTCATTTTGCTTAATTTATCTATATCAATTTTAAAAAAGATATATTTTTGAATATGATATTTGCACTTACATTACATAAACTTTTTCTTCTTCTTCTTCTTCTTCTTCTTCATATTGAAACTTTGATCAATTGAACAAAACTTGTAAAATCATCATATTCATCAATGTTTCTTATTTTTCTCTTAATACTTAATTTATTACAATCATTCATTAAAAGAGAAATATTTCTTGAGAAGATTTTTTAACATACATTGTATTTATTTCTTCATCTTCTCATTGAAACACTTTGATTGATTGAATCTAATTTTTTACTATCATATTTATCAAAGTTTTTCATTTAACACTTGAGCTATCCTTTATTACTTTGCATTGAAGTGTTAGTCTCTCTTAGTACTTAATTTGTTTGTATTATTTATCGAGAGAGTAATTTAATTGTAAAATCACTTTGATAAAGTGTAGGTCGTGTTGAAGTCCCTAAAAGATCATCATTGTATAAGGATCAATTCTCCTTGTTGTAAGTCACCGTGTGGGTTATATTGAGGTCCCGTAAAACTCAATAATGTGGGTCGTGTTGAGGTCCCGTAAATCTCAACATTGTATAAGGACGGTGCTCCTTGTTTATAAGTCACCAAAAGCGTTGTAAAGGGTTGGATTCCACCATAAGTCAATCAACATAGTGAAAAGGCCTTGCTCATACCGAAGAGTTTGGTAACGAAGGACGTAGATCATTGTTTTGGATAGAACCTCTACAATTATATCGTTTGCATCATCTCTCCCTTTTACTTATCACTTTTATATTTGTACTTATTGAATTAATCTATTTAATCTTTACTTGCTTAAATTTAGATTAATTTTTCGAAAAAAATTTTAAAAATCAATTCACCCCACTCTTAGTTAGTTATTCTTGGGTTATCAGAAATATGCTTGAAAAAGTAAAATCTTAGGACGGAGCTCGACGAAAATGAAATTTTCTAGCGAGCCCGTCGCGTCTAGACGTCTCTGGCACGGATCCTGACGGCACTAGGCCGCTCATTATGGACAGCCAAGTCGGCCACTAGAAATGGGTCCAGCAGCCTTTTTTTTTCATTTTCAATTTTTTTTTCAATTTAATTCATTTTATGATTTGTTTTTATTTCCTTTCTTTTTCAATCTTAAATCTTATATTTTCTTTTTCAATTTCTTTTTTTTTATTTCCTTTTAAAAAAATTGAATCTTATAATTTTTTTAATTTCTTTTCCATCAATTATTATTCATTTTCGTTTTTTGCTTCTTTTAAATTTTTTTTTCCATTTTTGTATGTGTTTTTTTATTTTTATTTTCAATGTTATAATTTTTAAAATTTCTTTTTTTTTCCCTTAATTTAATTTATGTTCTATTAATTTGAATTAATTTATGTGTAATATTATTTTATTGGAGAATGTGTGGTTAAAAAGAAAAGAGGGAAAAATGTGTTACAAATCTAATGGAGGCCAAACGGGGGCTAATTTTTCATTTTCATTTTTTGCTTTATTTGACTTGAAATTATTTTTTTCTATTTCAATAGGAGCCAAACAGGGGCAAATTTGTTTTTTTCTTTTCACTGTGTGATGAGATGAATTTGTTTCTTGCGTACAATAGCATAAAATTTGATTGGTTAAATTTTAAGATATTATATTTTATTCATAATCTCTTGTATATAGTTTTAATGTTTATTATTTTTGTAGGATGGACTATCATTTGGACAACAGTATAATAGCTCATTTGGAGAAAGTTACGTCGTATTGTAACTTTTCCAACTATGCAACAATATTGGAAGGGCTCGATGAGGAGCATGTAGCCATACTCCACCGATCATTCCTATGGTCCTTCTATTTGTTGAAGGACATGCAATTTTTAGGTCAGATAATTGATTTCTTATTATTTCGACTGCTTAAGCTAGTCGATGATGATGACGTGCATTTTGTCATGGGAGACGAGAAGGCATCGAGATTCTCAATCCTTGGATTTTCCCTCATTATAGACTTGAAGTATAATGGTAAAGAAGCAGCAAGGGCTAGTATTACGGTAAATAAAAGGTTGCCGAATTTATATTTTGGAAGTAAAGGATCTGTTACACCGCTACAGTTAGAGGACGCATTTAGGAAATGTGATCACATGGTGGACAAGTTGAAGTTGAGATTGGTGTTCATATTGGAGAGTGTAATGAGGTGTCGACACCATAAGACGTTGATCGACCTTTTTTCGTTGGATATTATTGATGATATTGATTCCTTCACCAGCTTTCCATGAGGTCGAGATGTTACACCGATACACTACACATCTTTAGGAAGGTGTATTCGATGCCCAAGTCGGAAAAGGCCAAGTGCAAGTATGATGCATGTGGATTTTCGTTGGCTTTGCAGGTAAATGTTTAACCTAATGAATGTTAAACTTTTTATTGAATGTATAAGCATAATAATTGTAATTGTTGCAAGTATGGGCGTATGAGGCTATCCCCGCTTTGGGTAGCAAGTGGGCGATCAGAAAGGAGACTAGCTATTTAACATCTATCCTCAACGATCATGAGGTGAGTATTATATATTTACAATTTATATTGTATGTATATTTACTTAGCTCGGTAAGTGACCATTAAAACGTTGAAATGTCGATATGTCAGCTTAAAGTCTACGTTGAGTTGACTACTTCGGTGGATGGGGAGGATCATATGTACATGCATGGATTATTGTTCCATATACTGAATGGTCCACTGTTCAAGTCTATTTCAGATAGATATCTTTAGTGGATCAAACTGGTTCACATTACCTCATTATATGAAAGAGTACATGATAGGACTCGGTTGGAGGTGGGGGAAGTCTGGATGGGTTGTACACATATGTACGTTACAGTTATCATGAACTCGCATTGCTTTGAAGTTGAGATCATATTTGTTGAGTCAACGATGTACGTATATGACTCCGATCATAGTTGTACTACATAGTGCCAGCTCAAACGTATACTGGAGCAAATGGCGACTATCCTTCCCATGATAGCTAGAACAACAGACATTACAGTACATGATAGACTAGTCGTCGTGAGGAAGATAGTCGTGCCCATTGCTCAACCCCCATCTCTGCTAGATAATCTCGTGCATCGTGTGATTTATTTTTTATTTTGACCATGAACTTATCAAACTCTTTGAAACTGTAAGCCTCTACAACTCTCCTAAATAATGTAACGATCCCACTGTCCTGATACTTAATTTTAAAGTTGTCATGTATATGGTACATGCAATAACCATGATGTGCATAAGGAAAAATTCATTCATACCATTTATTATTGAGTGCCCCCGGTCAGGCACAAATGCAAGGTTCTCGACGTCCCCAATTACTTCCCTCAATTTCGTGAAGAATCAATGCATCGATAGATTACTCTCGCCATCGACTATGCCAAATGCAAGAGAATAGATTTTGATGTTGACATCTTGACATATAGAAATAATCAACTTCCATTCGTATCTAGCTTTCAGGGTTGTACCATTGACTAGAATTAGGGATCGCATCGCGTTTCAAAATCCTCAGATGCATTGTCTAAGAGCCATAAAAAAATAATTGAAACGATTCTCGTGATCGGTCTCAATAAGAAATGTCGAGTCAAGATTAGTTATCTCCATGTTATGGCCATACCTGACCAATTTAGCATAACTCTCTTCGATCGAACCTATTAAATCCTCCAATGCACATTCTTTAGCCTTCTAGGTCTTTGGTAGCTCATGACCACCCCATTCTCCCGACGGATATAGTTAATGATATTTGCAAGTTCTGTAAATCATCCGTGGATTTTGAAATTTGTGCATTATTTGTTGACCAATAAACCATTATTGAGCTTGCCTGTGATCATTTTGATGAATATTGTTGTCCACACAAATAATTGTGTATGTAGACTTGTTTAATTTCTTTATTTTAAACTCAAAGTTATGTTTCATTGCAATTCGGTGCATAGCTTTTGCAAATCTATCTTCGTGTCAAATAGTTTATCGACATGTAAATCTTCATCATTGAAACCACACGCGAACAATTAGAACATTGTGTACTTAGCTCATCTTGTGAACTCCCACCACATTCATGTCTTTGACTGGATAAAGCGATCTTGATTTGTAAATCTCCTTTCATCCTCGTTGTCATAAACTTCCTCGTGAATTCTGTGCGTAACAGTGAGATCATGGTAAGTATCAACTGCCTCGAAAATATTCACATCATCTTCAGGAGCTATATTTGTATTCCAAAAATCATTTACATTACAATTCCCTCCATTGAAATCTTAGTGTTCACCTTTGGGGACATTCTTCCTCAATAAAGTTATGCAAATAGTCGATTTGCGGCCTTGGTTCAATTTAATTACAATCTTCATTTGCACTTCAGAAGTAATTTTCACAAGTGGAATTGAAATGATTGAATGCTCGTGAAATAAAAATCTCAATTCCATATCGTACTAAGAGGGATCGACATTAAGCATGTTTTTTATATCATGATACATTTCTATAAATGATGTAATCGATGTTATCAAAATTGCAATAACTCCATATTCTTCACTCGTCCATTTCCATTCCCATCCAACATTTTCATTCATTTAAAATTCACCAAAGTAACAAATCAGAACACATGTAGATGCCATATTTGCATTACGAATCAAAATATTAGTAAAAAATTAGATTAAAAATAAGAAATTAGTCAATAAGGATAGAAAAAATCGATTAGCCGTCGGTTAACGAACGACCATGATAGTTTGGGCCGTCCAACATTGCGGTCTGGCCCCAATATTACTTTTTTCCATTTTTTATAAATTTATCTACGCATGCTATAACATTTGTTGAAATAAAATTTATCGATTTAAAAAATATACTAATTTAACGAAAACTAAATTAAATGTACGTAAATATACTTATCGATTCGAAGTATTGGATATAAACGAAATATTTTTGTTGAATTTTTTAAGTTTATGAGATTTTAAGGTTGAAATAGATGGAAAATTAAAAAGAGTTTTTATCTGTATTGAAATAAACAAATAAAGAAAGTGATTTGATTTTGAAATTTTAAGTGAGATATCTGATTTTTTACTTTATAACTAAAAGGGTATCACTGTCTTTTTAAACCAACTCATATTTTTGTCTTTTGGCAAATATTTTTGATTGATGTGAAAAAAGTGACCATTCGACACTTCTTCTACGCTATTAATTTTTAGAGTTTTTTTGTTTGTACAACAAAATTCATATAGAAAAAATACAAATACTCAAGTAGGATGTGCCTCATGTAAATTAAATATTGCCAAAAAAAATAAGATCAGCCTATTTGTGTATATTTTGTGTGCTTTTTGTGTGTTTTTTTATTTTTCTGTACACACAAGCTGTCTCTAATTTTTAACTCATTTATCACATAGTTTCCTCCACGGATAGTGCTACATGTATCAACTTTTTTCACATAATTTTTTACTTATTCGACACGTGACGGCCTCTCTTATTGGGAGGGTTGTACAAATAGATTTTTCCTTCCTCCACATAGGAAGACGTCATTCCGTTGACAACAAAAATGTACATCCAGCTAAGTCAAAGAACAATTAGGTAGTTGACTCTTGGTTCGTCATAAACTTGTTCTGTCATTGTTACACACAACTCTACACCGCCTCGCCTCCGATCGTGTTCAAATTCAACCCTTTTTCCTATCCCTTATCGATAGAAATATCAAATCCCAATTTTTCCAATCTTCAATCATATATTTCCCCAAGGAAAAATAAAGTTTGAAGCTTTATCGTTGTAATTCTCCACATACCCGTTTGTACCTCTTTACAGATAGGGATAATGTCGGAGAAATTTTCGGCGACGCTTAGAATTGGGGACTTGAATGATTATATAGCACCGTCCCAGGGTTGCGTTATTAAAACGGAGGTAATAGTTGTTGTTTTTCAGCTAGGGTTGTTTTGTTGGAATTGGACTTCTTGTTTATTATTGCTTATTTTCATCGGTTTTGTTTTCGCACTTTCTACTGCTAGGGTTTCCCTGCATTTTTTTTCTGAGTTTTTTATTCTTATCTAATTTAGATAGGATAGTGAGTTTTATTGGTTAATTATTTCAGATTATGTTTTTTTACTCAAAATTTAATCAAAATTGTGAGTTTTGAAGCCTTCTAATATGTATTGAACTTACTATTTGATTATGTGATCAACTTCATATTATTTTTCAGAATCATAGCCAAGTCCAGATTTAAGCATTTTCACTTTTTCAAAATAGGAAAAATGGAAAAAAGATTGGGAAGTTATAAGACGAAAGTTTTTCCTGAAGAGAATTGCATATTTTCCATTTGTTTGAAAACCCCTACCGTTGTCTTTTGTTGATGTTTTGTTTTTTGTTTTTAATCTTAATAATCATGTTTTGTTAACAGAATCCTGGGAAAGTTAAAACAACTCCTAAAGAAGTGCAAAATGAGCCTGTGAAGATCTCACTCAAAGATTGCTTAGCGTGCAGGTCTAATCAAATACTACACTTCATTATACTGTTCTGTGTTCTATGTTCTGATTTGAAATGGATAGATTTTAACCTTTCGAATAATATAGTTCAAGTTAGATGCTGTACATGCTAACTGAATACATATCCACTAGGATTATTTAATTGGTCTAGATTATCATACTGATTCATGATTTGGAAATGAGTAAATATGACGTTGTAGTTGAGGAATTAATACTGATGATGATTAACATGCAGTGGGTGCATAACATCGGCAGAGACTATCATGCTTGAGAAGCAAAGCTTAGAGGAGTTTCTTTCTAACCTTAGTAAAGGAAAAGCTGTTATTGTCTCCCTCTCTCCCCAGTCTAGAGCTTCTCTTGCTGTTCATTTTGGTCTTTCTTCCCTCCAAGTAAGAAGTTACATAAAGACCATGTGGTTTTGACAATTTAATATTCCTTTTCACCATGTACAATACATGCAATGATGGTTTCCCTACTATGTGTACTTGAATTTCCTGACATTACCTAATCTTCAATAATTTTCAGGTCTTGATAAAGCTCACAACCTTCTTTAAATCTTTAGGAGTGAAAGCCGTATTTGATACCAGCAGCAGTCGAGATTTAACACTTATTGAATCTTGTAATGAATTCATAACACGTTATGAACAACACAATATACCTAATGATGAGATATCCAAATCGGCCCTTCCCATGATTTCGTCAGCGTGTCCAGGTATATTATCTCCATTTTTGTGACAGTTTAGATAATGACACGAATTATTGTATCTAGAGAGGCCTGTTCTTTTGCCTCCTGAAGTGTGAAGAGCTTTATGATATGTATCCAGTTTTTTTATGATGAATTCTGAATTTGCAGGTTGGATATGCTATGCAGAAAAAACTCTTGGATCCTACATACTTCCATATATTTCTTCAGTCAAAAGCCCCCAACAAATTATTGGAGCTGCGTAATTCTTGGTGTATACGGTTTTTCTATGTCTAAGGTGATCTTTCATCTGCACCATCATTGTTAATTTGCTGAACATTATATTATGATTTCAAGCATATTCTTCGCAATTGCAGACTTCTGTCTTGATGTTGGGGTCCAATAGCATTATAGCATACTTAAATACTAAGAACAGCAGCAGTGATATATACGGTTAATTTATTTGTAGTATATTTAAGGTTGACTCGGTGAGGCATTGGTCAATCTTGTAAAGTAATGTGATTTATTTCGTGTATAGAGAACCATGGGTTACTAGCTTTTGACCCTCATATACCTGCTTGGTCGGAACAGTATTAAATTTTGACATTGTAGATAAATTTTATTTCTGGACAGAGCAGAGGAGATATAT
The DNA here is from genome assembly GCA_903798365.1 of Fraxinus sp. 1973-6204. Classification (NCBI taxonomy): domain Eukaryota; kingdom Viridiplantae; phylum Streptophyta; class Magnoliopsida; order Lamiales; family Oleaceae; genus Fraxinus; species Fraxinus sp. 1973-6204. The sequence goes on from CAIGRR010047198.1 coordinate 7,980, forward strand.
CATGTGACTGTGATGCCTTGTTATGACAAAANGATTTATTTCGTGTATAGAGAACCATGGGTTACTAGCTTTTGACCCTCATATACCTGCTTGGTCGGAACAGTATTAAATTTTGACATTGTAGATAAATTTTATTTCTGGACAGAGCAGAGGAGATATATCATGTGACTGTGATGCCTTGTTATGACAAAAAGCTTGAGGCTGCTCGGGATGACTTTATGTTCCAAGTAGATTCTGAAAGTGAAAGAATTGCAGAGGTGGATTCTGTATTGACAACTGGGGAGGTTTTAGATTTGATTCGGGTAAACCTTCTGTGATGTTAATCTGCACGTCTATTATTTTTCATTTGTATTGTAGTATCTTAAATTTTCTGGTTTTAATTGTTGCAGTCTAAATCTGTTGATTTTAGAACTTTGGATGAATCTCCAGTGGATAAATTGTAAGAATATGTACTGTTTCTAGTTTACTTATTAACTACATTGGATAACAAGTGACTAGAAAAATGATTTTACTTTTCTGCAGATTGTCAAATGTAGATGAAGAAGGCCGCCTCTATGGTGTTCGTGGGAGCTCTGGGGGGTATGCAGACACTGTATTCTGTCATGCTGCAAAAATACTTTTTGGGAAAGAAATTGAAGGTCCTCTTCAGTTTAAGACTATAAGGAACTCAGATTTTCAGGAAGTTACTCTTGAAGTAAGTTTCGTCCATCCTTGTGTTTGCATTGTTGATAAAAGCATTTTAGGAATGTTCAAGTCTAGTTTTGAAAGTAGCTATCTTGACCCATGGTAATTCAATGCAACCTTCGATCTTCTTCACCTTACTTATGAACTAAGGGTGTGTTTGATTGGCATGGAAAATGTCTCCTAAAAAAGAAAATGTTTTGGTTGTTTTAAGAAAAACAAAATCCCCCCAACGAAAGTGTTTTCTTCAAAAACAAGGAAAATTAGGCATATTTTCAAAAGTTGGAAAATATTTTCAGTAAAAAAATGGCTATCAAACACTCCAAAAGTTGGAATTTGAGTGGACAAAGACCGTTTTCCATAGAAAATTCTCCAATCAAAAACACTAATAATTCCTCTTTCCTCTTGCTGTAGTTCTGTTTTTCTTCTTGTGACGATCCACTTTGATTATTCTTGTTGCATCCTCATCACTCACAAAGTTGTTGTCTACTCTTGACTTCACCTACCCGCCTTTTTTCACTATATAAGTCATTTAATGAACAGATCATTTGAAAGAATGATTCCTGTATAAATGTTAATTTTTTGTTGTGAACTAATTTTTCTCCGATAATCTAAATGCAGGTCAAGGGTAAAACTGTCTTGAAATTCGCACAGTGTTATGGATTTAGAAACCTGAGAAACATTGTTACAAAAATTAAAACTGGAAAGTGCGACTATCATTTCTTGGAGATTATGGCATGTCCTTCAGGTATTATTGGTTTACTGGGTCATGTCCACGGAGACTGATGATCATTGATTTAAAGTATTGCCTGTTTTAAAAATCATGCACAGCTTCTAATGTATTCATGTGTGCCTTCTCTGAGCAACAGGATGTTTGAATGGTGGAGGTCAAATCAAGCCCAAGCCTGGGCAATCTGCAAAAGATTTGATTCAGTTATTGGAAAACACATGTTCAGAAAATGTAAGTCGGTTTAGTTTTTTGGTATGGCCTTCTTCACTTTTTTGGCGATTTTGTTTAATAATGGCCCAGTTTTTGGAACCTTAACTTGTATGTAGTGTGATGTGTAGAGAAAAGCACAAATCATAATGTGAAATGCATGATATGGGAAAAATAAAGAATAAAATCAGCATTATATAAGAGTTGGACCAATATTTTTCTGTATTGTTTTATCAGTTTTCTTTTTATTATCACAATTTGCATATATAAGTCTGGGAGTGTCTTTCTTCGTGTTGGTTTTTGCTGATTTTGCAGATAATTCTTATTGAAACATAATGCGGATCAATATTTGTGTTTTTTTGACACTTCTTTTTTATCATCACAATTTGTTGTGGCAGTGAGTTTATCCTCAATGATGTCTGATAATTTTGCGCATTAAACTTTATGAATGTTTTATTGCTTACCATACTCTAATATTTAGGTACTTGTAGCCGATCCTTATGAAAATCCGCTTATCAAAAGCCTATACAATGAGTGGCTTGAGCAACCGGGTTCAGAGAAAGCGAAGAGACATTTGCATACAGTATACCACCCAGTTGTAAAAAGCATTTCCTCACAGTTGGCAAACTGGTGAGAGATGTAATGTTTTTGGCATTTGGCTCAATAATCATCTGATGACTCGTGATATGATCCTCGTATCTGCAATTCAATCCTAGTTGCATTTGGATCGTCTCTTAATCGAAAAATTCTTGAGAAATCCAATTTTGGTAGAGATATTGGTTTACTTGTTTAGGCAGTTTGTGTATAAATATATTATTGTCCACCAATCCTTTGGTTATGACCTGATGTATTTTGTATGCTTGGTGTTTTTCTCTTTTTGGATGTTAACCTCATTTTTAAGGGTCGTCCAAACTTTTAGAAATATTCTGATATCATTGTTTTAATTTTTTATAGAACCCTTGTAAGGTTTACATATGTGAGTGAGTAAATGGGATGTGTAAATGACAACGCTAACGTTGATTAAACTGTTCTGAGATTTGAAATGGTTGAAATAGTATTCTTACATCTATTCCTCAAGTTTTGATTGTTTTAAGGTTGTATAAAACTTTAAATACTCCTTTGAATTGTTTTTTTCCCAAGGATTCTGTGTGCATGTTTGGCTGAGGTTGACTAAATGTTAAAATAATTTCTCTAGTTTATATAAAATGTAGTATTTCCTGACTTGGTTATATATATGACATAAATGAGTCACAAGGTTGAAGTTCGGACCAAATTGAGGTAAATTCTGAATGCTATATATGACCTCAAAATAATGGAGGTCAAGGGTCATGGTGCGAGACTGCCTAAATATGGAGTTATGTTGGAGAACGGAGGTCGCAGCAGCTTGTTAAGGTACAAACTAGTACTGGTAATGACATTTCGGTACGTACACTTGTTAAATGAGATGATGTCATACAAAAATGCCCTTTTAATGTTATGCATTTATTTTTTTTCCCTTTTTTTAGGGGTTTCTACTTTCTAGCAAGAATTGGCATGATACGATAATGGTATTCATATAAAATAATGGCAGAAAATAATATGGCCAAATACATTACCTCTGAAGAAATTCGAAAGAGAAAATTCGATAATCCCTAGTCTTAAAATCTTCATAATCCTCAGAAAAGCCATTTTATTTCATCATAAACCTCAAAGTCACAAGAGGAATGCACTCTTGTAAGTTGGGAAGTACTTTGAATTGGTTCACTCACAAAGGATGTCTATGTTGTGAAAGTTGAAGTAACATAGTGTTAGGCATGGATTCAAATCTTTGAGAAACATGTCATCTGGGCTGTCTGGAGCTGTGTAATCCCAAGAACTGAACTCCTGATCAAAATGTTAAAAGGAGAAAAATACAAGACAACCTTAAAATCAATGAAAAAAATACAACATTGCCTAGAATTGACACTGAACTATGATCCTATAACAAAAAAAAAAAAAAAAAATAAGGATAACTCGCTGCTTTGATCAAATAAACTGCTCTATAGAGACGGCGAAAAACATCCAGACAAACCCCCTAAGAAGGTTTCACTCGTCCATATACGGATAGGAACTCACAGTACAGATATTGTAGACTATACAATTGTAAGGGTTTATGATACAAGTAGTTTATTTTATAAAAAACAATCATAACTTCCCAATTCAGATTTTCCAGTTTGATATAATGATTTTACCCAAGAATTAGCTGCCTCTTCTTGATCATATGATGGAATCCTTGGAAAGCTGAAGTGATTATCAGAGCTTCCTTTAGCTGAATATTTGTCTCCCTTCACCTGTGAGAAAAAAAAAAAAACGTCAACAACTCAGAATTAAACTCTATCCTAAATCCAATGAACTACGTGTGAATTCAATATTTTAAATTTAGATTTTCTTTGGTGCACAACAATATGAATATTACCTCTGCAAGATCCTCAGCAAGATATTGTAGTTGGTGTGTAAGGGAAGTGACCTGCATCTGAAGACTTGGAATCAGATGTTTTGCCTGATTCAGTTCTGAACCCTCCTCCTGCAAAAGCTTCTGAAGTTGCGAATTCATAACATCTGGGAATAGTACAGCATTTTTAAGATATTTTAACTCTTCCCTTTGCTTCAAGCACAAATCTTTCAGCTTCTCGACCTAAAAATTCTATAATCATCAACTAAATCTAAAAATTGAATCACAGAAATGCATATATCTTGATCAATTTTTCTATAAATTTGCCACAAATGATACCTAACCTTTTGATCTGTTTACAAATTGCAAGTTATAAAATCACTCTGATATCCTGATTTAATTCTCCATTCTATCCAAACACAACTAGTTCAACCTTAAAATGCACAAAAAATCTAGCCAAAAAAAAAACACATGCTAACTAATAAAATTCTTCCACTCACATTAAAAAAATAAAATAAAATAAAAAAATTACCTCTCTGTTTTTATCCTCGAGCAACAACTTGAGTTCAGCAATCTGATCATTTTGCTCCTTACTCAAACTCAAAAGCTCCCTCTCACTCCTCAAAACCATAGCCAAAGTCCTCGTATTCCCTTTGACATCAGTCAATGCCTTCTTCGAGCTTTCCTCTCCTCTTTTTGCCTCTCCTGCTGACCCTCCCTTAAACAACTTCGTGTGCAGCCCACTTAGATATGTACCCTTCTTCGCATTCTTCTTCAAACCCTCAGCTAAAAAATCCGTGGCCACAATGAATTTCGCATCCTTGTTAAAATTCTTGGCCTTCTTGTTGTCGACCAATTTTTTGACCATGGAACTGAGATTAATCTGGTTGGTGGTGGTGGTGGTTTTCTTTGTGATGGCGCGTGAGGTCGACAACTCAGTTGAGGAGGAGGGGTCGGATTTTTTGAAGCTGGTTAAGCTATTAGTGTAGCGAGTTGCAGGCTTGATTGAAGCCATTTCTTCTCGTGAATTTCAATTTTTTTGATCGTTTTTTAACTTGGAATTTCGAGGGATAAAGATTACGATTTTAGTACAGAAGGATCATTGCAAGGGTAAGAGGGATATTTTGCTTGTTCTTGAGAGAGAAAAGTTAGTGTATCGGTTTTTGTTTGATATTAACGGAAGGATGTCCGAATTCAAATTTATTTCTCTTGTAATGATGAAAATGACCTGTAAGAGGCGGGATATTGCTTTTGGAAGGGCTCCAAATACGACATCGTATCAGGGATATAACTGGCGGTAGACATGTAAACTCGACACAGCTGTTTAAATTCTTCCTCTAAAATGGCTGTCCCTCTTTAATTCTTCATAAAATCTGCCTTGCTGCTTTAACATTTGAGTTTCGGGTAAATTCACAAAACATTTTTTGCTCCTCAAAATTAGTTAAAATTTGTATTTGTATTTGTAGTTGTTGAAGTTTTTATTAGTTTACAATTGTATTCCATTAATGAATTTTCAACTTAAAAGAGTGTTTGGTGTAGATTAAAATCAGATTTTTTAGTAAATTGTGATAGAAGTTTTTGAAATGTGTGGTTGAAAAGTTGTGGGACCCATGAAAGATGTGATTAATATTAATTATTTAACTTTGATTTAGATTAAAATCGAATTTTAAT
>CAIGRR010047228.1:0-10209 GCA_903798365.1 Fraxinus sp. 1973-6204
TGTTTTAAGATTATGAACTAGTATGTAGCTGTTGAAATCTTTGTTTCTATTATTCTATGCGAAGGTGCAGGTGATGTGGGCAAGCGATCCAGTGCCTCAATGGCGAGAAGGAGTGGAGCGTAAGGAAGGAATTTCATCAAAGCTAGTGAGGGCTCAGGCTCCACTGAGTAGACATGGACGAGGCAATAAGTTAGGATCAGCTATTGTGAACCCTAGAGATGAGAATGTTGACAGCGCTAAAAGTAAGGACAATGAAGATAATAACGTCGTCGTAGGTAACTCGAGGTCGGATGGGGCTTTCAATGGTAGGGAAATTGTTGCCTATGATGATATTTTGTAAATTTAGAAATAAGTTTATCGAGGGGTTCATCTCTTAAATGTAACACTACAAACAAGGTATTTGAAGTTGATTTGTTAAGGTTGTGATAGGTTATGCCTTTCGAGGAGATATAGTGTGTGTATGTGGTCTTAATTTATGATTTTTATGATATCTCATTTTAAGCTTATGTGTCCGCTTATTCACAACTCATTTCTATCAGTTTATGATATCTGCAACCTATAAATTCTCTCAAACTAGCATTTAGTCTTTTTGTTTACATCCTAAAGGAGTGTGGTGTGCAACTTGACAGAGTGAAGGCTTGATGCATTTTAGATTTTCTTGAGTTGATATCATGTCATTGTGTTCGCCAAAAAACAATAGAAGTGAGTTCAGCATTAGTTCTTTGGCCTCATCCCCTTCATATGTATCGATATAGGTTCATTGCCCATTTGCAGATGCATTTGGAGCCACGGCTTGCAATCTTGCCTTGATGTTGTTCCCTGCTGCAGTCGTTAACTGTGATTCACAGGTCATTTTTTATTAGCTTCTATAAGGGGGTGGGAGTGGGGGTCTCTGTTGTGTCCACTAGTAGACTTAGCTTAAATTTTGATATGTTGTTAACAGTGTAAATTCCCCGGAAGTATTGAGTTTGAGCGACATCAATATAAAATATTGTGCATCTTGCAAGCGACTTAGAGGTTTATTCATGTTCTGTTTCTTAAAGCCTCTTTATAATCGTGCAAGATGGATGTCTGAATATAACTGGCAAGAACTCGTATAACTCCAGCTTTTAGTTTATGCTGTACTCGCATTGACAAATTTCTCGATATTTAACTCTGCAGATTATGTCTAGTCTACTATCGTAGTGGGCTTTGTTTTGTTTTCAGAACACGTAAAAAAATTGGGAGATTTGTAATTATATTTTGGCGAGGCTTGCATAGTGTCTAGCCACACGAGAGGAGAATTTCGTTTGATTTTCCTCGTGGAGTTCTATCGAGACCGTCTACAGAAAGCTCGGGAGTTCGAATTTGAAATTCCCCGGTCCTTTTGCTATTTTACAATGTGTTGATGAGGGTGAATCAATTGTAGTTTCTTAGCTTCTTCTCGTCTCTTGACGAGAAAAAGATATTTATTGCATCTTTCGCGGGATGTAAGGTTTTTTTCATATACAAAAACAAGAAGTGCGCAAACGAGATACTCAACAACAAAAGAAGCATCCATACCACCAAAAACAAAGAATAATACACAGACCAAACAAGAGTTTGGTTTAAGAATAACAATTGATCCATCACAGCCAATGTACATAATACAAAGAACAGAAACAGGGTGATGCCAAAATAAAAAATAAAAAAATTACAATTAGTAAAATACATGATGCAAACTAAGGGTTTGTAAAATGATCAACCTACACGTGCTGCTGCCTGCATAACTTTGTGCCTTCATGTGATAATAAGAAGGTTGTTTTCATAGTCATCATTGTGGACAATGGGGCGTAGAGGATCAACTCTCCATACGCCATCAACAATAAACTTGATCTGCCAAATATTATAGTAGGCGTTTAAACATGTACGATTCAATGGACAACTTGTAAAACATTGTCGATGCCTGGAAATCAACTTACCTCGTATTTACCCGGATACAGCTTTAGGCACACAGAGAAGATGCCTGTCCTTGATTTCTCCATCTTTCTCTGCAATTCAAAGAAGCATATCACATTACTAATCAAGAATGCATACGATCAAATCATTAGTAAAAAAGAAAACATTGGTTACTAAAATCAGTGCCAAAATTTTAAGCTGTTAGCCTCGATAATCAGAACCGAGTAAAGTGTATTTTTGGTCAAAGTCTTTTGACCCGGCATTGAGTGCCCGTCATACTCTATTTTGTACAGTTTTTATTGAACTTAGCCCATGTTTAGCTACTGTTTATTAACCATTTATAATCGGTCAAACCATTTTTTATCCACATATTTTATGAAATCCACAAGTACTGTCCACTTATACACTTTTATCTATTTATTATGTAAACCGTTTATAAACAACTCCCTAACATTTTTATAAATAGGTTTGGTTTATCTTTAACAATTAATGTCCATATAACAAAATCAAAGAACAAGCTATGCCCTTGTTCCCAATTAAAAAGGAGTTAGTGAATGAATCCTTTTCCCATACTTCTTTAAATCTAACATTGCGTCTTATGAAATGGAACCAAGCCTTCCATAATATATCGACAATAGTGGCAAAGATATAGCAAGTGACATGCTGCAAGCACCAGGATTAGTTTCAAATTTCTACTGCAAAATAATATATATAACGAAAAGACATGAGAAATAGGGACAAATAAAGCTTGAACAACCTAAAGAAAGCTCAACTAGGCCTTGCTCATTTACATCCCTACTGTTCAGTTTATGTTTTATTTGCTTCCACATAAATATATAGCTTATGTAACATATTTTCACGAAACAAAGACAAACAGTTCAATTCGGTATAGTATTAATATAGGAAACAAAACTGAGTTGAGATGTTTGCATAATAATTTACTAAAATGTTCGCTTGGATGAATCCAAGATATTGTCAACTTGTTTGCATGCTGAAATATATTGTTCTACCCAAAAGTGCTACAAAGGATAACAACTTCAATCGCTTTTCCATCATTCATGAATTTATCCTAAATTGTTTTTCATATTTTATTGATTCTAATATGGTGAGACATCTACCTTGATATCCTTATTTCCTCTACATTCATCTTATGCGCATTCTCATTTAACAGCTCAACAATCAGTATCATAAAAAATAGCTTGCCCCTTTAGCCGTGTGAGTATTTTCCTATCACATACTCAATATGTGGTAATCTTATGCATTAGAACTCTTGGAGACCTCTTCATTGTTTACAATTGAACATAAATACCTAAAAAATTTACCTGACATCATGATCCTCTATATTGACCCTACTATAATTGTTATTTCTATTATTACAGAATGGACATTCTATGTACTCCATCTTAGTTCTACTTGACACAAGAATTTTAGTTCCTAAAGTTCAAACTTTTGATTTAAACCCTTCCCAGACTCTTCAGCTAAACTATGTTATCATAGCATAACATGCACCAACGAAGCTTATCTCTGATGTGTATTGTGAACTCATCTATGATCATAGCAAAAAGACAAGGAGTTAGGTATCTGTTATACTAAAGCTATATACAATTGTTGACTAATGGGACCACTAGATCTTACACTTGTGACTGTTCCATCACATATCCATAATGATGATATATCCAATTGAAATTCATATATATATATGAAAAACCTATCATAGATTTTTTTTTTTTTCGTAAATCAATAGAATTAAAAATCTTGTTACTTTTATCTTTACTTCTCCATCAATTCATGTCGTAGGAAAATGACTTCAAGGTAGATCTCCTGGTCAGTCGACCAAAATTTTTTTCCCCAAGACCTTGGACTTTCACCTTAATTTATGTTCAATCACCCTCTTCCATAATTTCATAGTATGAATTGTGATTTTAGAACAAATAACTACTTCATTCTTAAAAAACAAGCACCGTATTTTTCCCTGTTCATCTTGAAATTTTGGCGAGTTCATACAGCAAAATTCCAATCACCTATGAAAGCATTTAATGTGGGAAAAACTAAGTTAATATAGCAAGTAAACAGAGTATACCAAAGAGAGAGATAACTTCCTATTTCCCACTAAACATTGTAGAAGAAGCTATAACCTTAGTTGTCCAACCATCAAAAGAACCTGCTAAGAGAACCTCTGATGCTGAATTAGGCCAAACTATGCAGGCAGTACGAATAAGTTGCAAAGCTTTATGGGCACCATCGATCCTCTTCTGCTTCTCTTCCACTATCCTCTGTGCATCACTGCAAAAGAATGACTGGGATGTGATAAGTGCTGATTAAAAAAACTAGGAAGTAGAAATTATCAACTGACTAAGATCAACTACATTATTGCTAATGCCATTTTCCCCTCTAATACAGCAAGTTTTGCTCGTATTGACCGCAATTTCTCCTGGGCATTCATGTACTCATTCTCTTGGAACTCCCATGCATCTGAAAGGTTTTCCAAACTACTGGAGGAGCTTTCACTAACCTGATTAAGAAATTAGTCATGGATTGAACAACAGCCCATAAAAACCTTTTCCAGAGGAATGAAAGAAGGTAATTGCTATGGTTTAATTGTAAAATGCATGCTAAGATGAATAACCACTTATATTCTTCCATGCGAAATATTTAAAATCAACCCAACAACAATTAGCTTACACATTCATTTTATTTTCTATTCTAGATTACGCCCCTGTTTGGTGAAGATTAAAATTATATTTTTAGTAGATTTTGGTAAAAGTTTATAAAATGTATGATTAAAAAGTTGTGGGACCAAAAAATATATGGTTAATATTAATTGTTTGACTTTGAATTAGATTAAAATCTGATTTAAATCAATACCAAACAGGGGCTAAATATAGTAACTTATGACTTGTACACGAAAAGCATTATAATGAATGTACAAAACCTATGGAATCCACTGTAACAGGGTAAAAAGAATTATGCATGAGTAATAAGCACACCTCGTTTAATACGTACTCCTCTCTTTTAGACCTCAAGGAATGAAGAGCTGTGTTAAGCTCACATTCGAGGTGCTGAAGACGAGTTCGTATCTGATTGTGATTGATATCGTATCTATCCAGAGCAGGGATATTCTCTATACTTGCAGTTATACCATTGTTTACAGCTTCTTTATTTTGTACCACTTGATTTTTGCTATATGAAACCTCAGCGGCTGCACATTTTGGGACTTCAAGATAATGACAAACCAGAGTAGCATAAAATCTCCTATAAATACAACTAGAATATAAATCAGGTACCTTCAAATTTGGTATCTTGGAAGCCTTCCTGCTGAATTTCCCAAGTTCTCCATGTTTCTGGCTGAATATTGGCTCCTGAATTATTCATTACACCTTTCATGGGAATACTTGACGTGAATCTGGTGTTTTTCCCATCATCAGCGCTGTCTTCTACAATTACAGTAAACACCATGTCTCAAGCTTTAGAATGCATGAATACAAACTAAATCAAGACCATTGGATCATCAACATCAATAATAGTAGTTAGACTTTGAAATTTTTAAAAAAAAACATTCTTTTTGAGGTACAAAAGCCATGTGATCCAATTAGCATACAGAACATAAAATCAATTCATTACCAATTCAACAAAACCAACTTACCTACATCTATAGGTATTCGGAAATGCCAACCATCCCTTTCATCTTTACTTGAGGAATGAGTTTGATATCCATATTTGCCTAGATTAATTCCCAAATCAGTATTCCTCTGCTGCTCTAGTCTACTCAATATACCCTCAATTCCAGTGTCTTCCTCTGCCCCAATTTCTCTGAGCCAAAAAAGAAAAATTTCTCCATAAGCAGACTTCCTGAAACAATTAATATATACAAAAATGTTGCTGATGAAATTTTAAAACGTTGGATATTGTTCAATCAACTATATTTTCGTTTACTCGTGTCCCAATACCTAGCATAGTATTTAACAGCTGGTTGGAAAACAAAAATTCATAAAGTGAGGTCAATACATCCAAAAGAACATAAAGATTTCTGTATTCTTCTTTTCATCTGTTGACTGAATAATCTTCAACAGATGTGGTATTGAAATAGCAAAAAGAATAATTTCAATATCTGGAAAAAAACAAAGACAAGTCAAGAAATCCAATATTTTACTAAATTTCAAGCTTCCCCAGCCCCTCCGTGAGACAGCTCGAGGCAGAGGGAAAATCATAAATGAAGCATACATCCAGAAAGTTTGAAGGTGAAAAATCTCACAGTGATATGCCCGAGGACGAAGCCGGCTGCAAAGAATTCGAATCTCCAGAAGATAATCTCTCTTCATTTTCAACCAAAGAATCCCCAGAAAAAGAATTAACATCATTTTCTCCCACAGCAGCAGTCTCTTTACAACTCTCAACTCTCTTATGAAACTCTCCAATGTCAAAATCCATAGCTTCTTTTACATTCACCCGCAAATTTTTCTCATTCTCATCCTCATCCTCATCCTCCCAACCAAGTGAATACCACCCACCTCGCTTCTTTATTGCCTTCACCAAATCCATTCTACCGGCTCTTACCAACTCTTCCTTTGTCGGAAACATCGTTGGTTTCTCAGATTTCTCCATAAACTCCATTATTTCCTCCTCCAATTCTATGTCACCTTCACTCTGTTTACACCCACAACACCAAGAATTATAATTATTATTCTCAAAACTCCTCGCCCTTTTCACTTCAAGAACCCCATACGAACGGCTAAAGATCGCAGCTGTTTTATAATTTCGAGTCCCTTTTTTGGCATCAAGTATAAAAACTAGAGAAGGGACCAGTGGATTATTCAAGTGAAATAAGGGGTTGTGGAATTTGGATATGTGAGAATGGATTGTAAGGAGAGTAACCATCGTTCAGCATTTCGTCGAACACTTGGAAGTGGGTTTTCTGCTCTTAATTATTTGGGTAATAAATGACCGTTAAAGATGAACTGCACAGGCGCAAGAAAGCGGAGGAGAGAGCTGAAAACTGAAGCAACGAACAATACTGTACCTTTCCTGAAGCGATGAACAATACTGTACCGAAAAGCGTAGCAGGCTAAAAAAATGTCAAAACATGCCCCTATTTGTTTGGAACTCAATTGCAATTAGATTTTTAGTAAATATTAATAAACATTGATAAATTATATGATTTAAAATTTGTTAAATTCATGAAATATGTGGTTAAAATTCATCGTTGACTTTAATTTAAATTAAAATCTGAATTTTAATCGGTACCAAACAGGAGCATAGTTTTGAATAGTATTTTTCGGAGAATGTGCAGTTAAAAATGATATTAATCAAATTAAATTAGTCAAACATGAAAGTGCAATTTTTTTGCCTAAGAACTGTACTTGTCAGGTTTCCAATATTAGATTAGGACACTGGATAAAAGGTTCTTTATGTCCGTAGAGTTGGGGATAAAACAATTTTAGAGTTCGACAAGAAGATTTATCCTAGTAAAAGATCTACGAAACTCAACGCCTACGGGCCCTAAATTATTGTGGCCTGGGCAAGGCAAGAACTAAACTTTGTTTGGAAGTGCGGGACGGCGTCCAACCTAAGGTGTTACGCCCGTGGGGATTATTTTACATGAGGAGCCCATGTGTAGGTGTTAGGCCAAGGTTTCAACTCCATTAAACGAAAATTTGACCATCATTATTTGAATTTTTTTTTCTATAGGCTCATTTTTAGCTATACATTCATACAATAAAACTGCAGATTTCTATGGTTGATACCAAGGAGAGTCTCGCTGATATGATGACAAAATCATTCCCTATTAGGGATGGCAAAAAAACCCGACAACCCGATACTCGCGGGCCTCGCTCCGAATGGAGCGGGGATAACCCGCTTAATCGAGTATGTGAGGTCGGGACAGGGTGGGGAATTTTGCCCCGATGCTGGTCCGGGGTGGGGATGGGTAATGAGCGCCCCGCCCGGCCCCGTTTTCCTACTTTTTACCTGTTTGATTGCAAAAATTTTATCTGAAATTCGTTTTCCAGCCATCACACTCACGCGCCTCTTTTCCTTGCAATCAATGAATTCGTTTTCCTTTTGTCTTGGTGGTTTATGATTTTTCAGCTTTTTTGGCAATTGGAAAAAATTATAAACACAATTGTAAAAAAAATTATCACTTTTATTGATAATATTCATGCAAAACAAAGTCAAACAAATAGTATTCGGTATGAAAAAAAAATTTAAAATTTTTTTTTTTGCAATTGAAAAAAATTCTAGACTCAATAGTAAAAAAAATTATCACTTTAATGAACTATTTTCATGAGAAAAAAAAGTCGAACGGAAATCAAATTTTCAACATTTTACAGTTAAAAAATTATATCAATCAAAAACAATTAATTGCAATTCCCAATAAAACAAATTCTAGGGAACTTTGTTATCTGTAATTCATTTTCTTTTCACCCAATTATTTGTCTAAATCTAATGAATGAGAACAATAAAAATAAATTATCAAAAAAAAAAAATTCAAAGGAGTGGTAAACGGGGCAAGGCACCGCCTTAAATTAATAACGGTGCGAGATGGGGGCGAGAAATTGTTTAGCGTGGCGTGGCGTGGCGTGGTGTGGCGGGGCGGGGGAAGTTGCCCCGACCACGCCCCGCCCCGCCCCATTGTCATCCCTACCCATTATTAAGTTTGAGCATTGCTTGAACTTAGTTTATGTTTGCCATTTATTTTTTAGCCCATTGGGCCATGTGTGGAAGAGATGGAGTAATTGTTTTTGGGGTGATTTGTAGAAGAGTGTGATTTAATTCCTTGCATTAAAATTTGGTTCAATGTGAAGAATTATTGAAATAAAATTCAAATTCTATTGGGTATTGGTCTTTTGGTTGAAGAGGTTAAATTATGGAACATGGAGAAAAAGTAAGCGCATTCCCGCTCGCGTCTGCCCGGCTCCCGCTCCCGTACTCAAAATTGGAGCACTGTCACTCACTTGGCGCTGATTGTCGCTTGAGCGGCAGAGTCACCGCTCGCTTGGGCCGTACTTGATGCTCGAGCAGTGATTCGTTCCACCCAGGATTGTTACACATTATAATACATTTTCACTACTCCAATCCTTATAAAACTCTATGTTTAGGGCTTAAATAAAAGAATCGTGACTTGTAAACATAATATAACATACAGTCTTGAGAAAGCTTTAGATCTTGATTGAGAGAATTAAGATTCTGTGTAGACAACATTCATTATTGATTGTAGTGAAATATTTTTTCTCTACTCATGGTTTTTTCTCGTCTTGGGTTTCTACATAAGATCTTGGCATTCTTGTGTGATTGATTTATTTATTTCATCTTTGCAATTTATTGCTTTATTCACTACATAAATGTAAATAAATATTTTTTTTAATGAAACATTTGTTAATTGATTGTAAGACATTGATTAATCCATATTTTTCATCATGTTAGTTATTATTGTTTAATTTATTTTTTTTGGTGATTTTGAATATCCACGTTTTCGTGCATTTTTCGAATTTTAGGGATAATAAATGTCAAAAATATATGGCTTGCCATCCTAGTAAACATTAAATATTAGCAAGCATTTTGCATGTTGGTTGGGAAATCTCATTTGTATTAACAACTACGAATTCATAGGACCGCCATCTGCAACAAAAAAGCCAAATTCTAGATGAGTAAAACCAAATTAAGTTACTCTTAAGTGGAGATTAAAATTAATTTTTTAATAAATTTTGATAAAAATTGATGAATTAAAGAATTCTCATACCTAGAATCTAGGTCTTTAACTTTTTCAGCAACGTCAAAATGTTCAAAAAAAGCTTAATAAACCTAACTAAAATAATTTTTTTTTTCTCAGACTCATTTTCAACGACATATTCTAACAATAAAATATTTTGTACATAAATTCAATTTTTTTCATATTTTTTAACAATACATTCTCCAAAAAAATTCACTATTTCAAAACTCATTTTCTCCCAAAAAATACTCATTTTTATGATTGTCAAATAAGGACTCATTTTTCTCCGCAAACCTCACCTCCATGTCTCCACCATTTCTACCAACACTTGGTCTTCACTTTATCCAATATACTCCTTGAAATTTATTTTGGTTTAGTTGGTCGTGTCTCATTTTCGACTTCACTAAATAGACTTCTCTAGTGGGTTTCCAGTTTACTGAGGAATCAAACCTCATTGGCAGTGTTTCGCGTATTTTTCACTCGCCAACAATTAAAGAAAAAGGGAGCAGACGATTGTGTAAGGAACAAACCTCTTGAGATAAAGGCCCAAAAATGGGTGTAGTTACTAGTGAAGAATTACAATTGGG
>CAIGRR010047245.1:0-13841 GCA_903798365.1 Fraxinus sp. 1973-6204
TAGACGATGGTGTGGATCAGAGTCTCAACCACCTCGTTAGCTAGAAGATGTGAATCTTTTGTCTTAAAAGTAATCCTCTGAATCCCCCCCCCCCCCCCCCCCCCCCCCCCCCCCCCCTTTCCCAACTAAACATACCTAGGTGAGTTGGCATGCCTTTTCCACATTGCCGGTTTTAAACACTGGACAAGCCCAGTGGTCAAACATCCTTCTCCTACCCCCATGGCATGCCTGCGCACATAATACACTCACTATCAAGAATGGTCTCCTCCCCTCCCCAAACCTACCCCACAAAAAACCGCACGTAACCCCAGACACAATCACAGTCCACAGACATACCCTCACACGCAAAGCTACCCCCTCAAACTTACATAAAAACTTCAAAGGCAATACCACCACCACCATGGCACCATCATCTGCATGAGCAATAACTGCACACCACCACTTCCTACAGTTTCACCTACTACAGAACTCATCTAGCACCATCTCACATCAGTACCACCCTGGGAACCACTGGTAAGCCATCAAGGCTGGAGTGTTGGGTGTCCACACATATCGGACATTGACACGCCAATAGCTCATTGTCATGATATTGGTCCCTGCTTTATAATTAGTCGAGAAAAGCAAACACAGAAAGATATTTCTTGCCATCTGGTATAGGCACATGGGCAGAAACACAGCAAAGTTCGTCCATAAAATCTTTTAACTACTTCTCCTATGAAAATTCCTTTTTCAAATCTACTGTTCATGTATGGGAACAGGGGCATTGCGTGCATAGAAGGAGATGAATCAAATAGTGCATCAAAATTCAGATTCGATTAGAAGAGCTCCAACTAGAATCCATATTTGAACTGAGAAGCTCAAACCCTTTAACATGTCCATACAAAAAACATAAATTTAACAAATATCAAACTATTACACGTTGAAATAAATTTGAAATTTTATTTTGATTACCTTTTGAATGTAGAAAAGTTTCGATACAGATTGACATCAAATTTATCATCTTTTTGTATAATTGGCGCATTCTCAATCAGAGATTTTACATTTAGTAATTCTTGATCTACTGCTGAAGACCATCTTGGTTTCTGTAAACAGATAAAATGAAAAGAAGACACAAAAAGGAAAGAAGAAAGATAGGATCAGATTTTGCTTGCTATAACACAGTTCTAGATGAAATTAATACTTGAATCCATACATACCATTGCATGATATGATGTGCGACTCTGGAGCAACATTCCATTCATTTCATTTATTGGCACTACTGTATCTGGCGGTTTCTTGACCCATCTTTTAGCAGGAGTGCTGCTGATAGAAGAATTGCTCATTGTAGTGGAACGGTCATCCTTCCGCAATCCGGGTTTTTCTTTGTTTTGAAGCATATTTTCAGCATCTTCACCCGTTGAAGATTTATTTAGAGAGTGAGGAATCGAGGAAGTACTCGAATTAGCTCCCATGTTTTCTGAAGATGTATAGCGAGATGATGAAATTGATGGTGATAATACAAATGGAGTAGCCTGATTGGCGTCTCCATTTTTCCCCAATGTTGGAACAATTTCTCCGCGGTCCAAATTATAGTTCAATGAAGAATTACTTTCTAAAGTATAATTTGATACTGGCAAGTCATCGCTGTTATTTCTTACCACACTCTGAACTATTGAACTGCTGTTCATGTCCAAGAAGTCCTTGGACGGAATTTCATCTTCAGGATCAATATCAACATCAAGATTTTCTTCAGAATTTTTGTTGCTTTCAGACTCAAATGTATCTTTAACACTGCTATCGTTCCCGTCAAATAACTTTGTAACATTGGATACCACATGCACATCATTGACATTGGTCGAATTCAAGTTACTGGAATATATTGAATTTCTTGAAGCATTGGGATTACTAGATGAATATCCAGTTGAAAAGATTTCAGCTGGTGCCACTTGAGGTCTATGGGCAGAAAATAGAGTTGAAACAATGTTGCTGTATGGAAGCTCAACATACTGAACGAACAAAAACAAAGCAAATATCACTCCCATCACCAATAGCAATCTCCTCGTCTCCAATAAGCACACGTAGCGTAATTCGTAGCCCATAATGACCTCCAAGATTAATACAATATCTACAACATCCCACGAAATTTCTGCACCAAATTGTCTACCTTGATTTCCGTAAACCTGATTTACTTCATTCCAGTTCAATGCAGCTCCTTATAAAAGAAAAGCATCATTTATAAACATCACAGCTCAAAACAATAAATTAACAATTCAAGTACAGAAAACAATTTCACAGTTAAGCATTATATGCCTAAGGGCAGGTTTAAAACAAATTTAAATGCTTCATCCAAACAAAATTATACAGAGAAGAAAAACACAAATTTCAAACGTTCAAACACCTAGAGTAAAACTTTTAGGAAATAAAGGAGCGAGAATAATACGACAATATGAAAGTAAACAAGAACACAAGATTTACATAGAAAATTTCACTGGCAAAAGAGGAGAATTCAAAGAATACAATGATTTTGTGTTTTCAACTTGTTATCTATCACAATGACAAGGCAACTATGTATAGAATACATGTCAATCCCTAATTATAGTGTTTAGAAAGATATCAAAAAACTTGTCAAATCGCGAAAAAGAACTTGAGCCAAACAACAACGGCGCTCAAGTGGCGCTGCCGGTGCTCGAACGCTGGACCCCTGTTCTACGTGCTCGAGGGGCAGCGAGCCAAAATGTGGCGACTTCATCTCCTTGGTCCATCTTTTAGACTTTTTCAAGGTCTCTTCAACCAAATCACCAATACCCAATGAAATTTGGGTCACACTTCAACACAAACATCTAACCATCCAAACAAGATGGGATTTTCATACTTATGACGAAAATTCACAATTGGTAGCTATTAAACACATCAAACTGCTAATCACTTTCTCTTTCTACCACATTCTCAGCATAGAAACATTCCTAAATATAAAATATCTATCATGCAAAAAGCATTTTAATAGTGTAATCTCAAACAATAAAGTTATACAGAACGAGTGAACAAGAAAACCTTTCTTGAATCTTGATTTCACTAATAAACTAACTCAAGAATCAAAGCATTTCTTAATAAAGCAGAAAGTAAAATTCAAGAAACCTAGATCACGAAAACCCCAGAAAAACCCATGAACCCACCTCTCCGATTAACAAAAACCCAAACAGCGAATAGCAGGGTAAAAACGAGCAATAACAATTACGTTTCGAAATTACCAGCTCTTGAAAGAGAAAAACTGTTTTAAGCTTCAAATTCGGGCCAAGTTCAATTGCTCTTTAAGCAAAATAAATGAAGTGAAAGAACAGAACAAAGATCTTGTTCGCATCTGTTCAATCAACTAACACGCCAAGCAGTAAAAAGAAGCTTGCTTTATTTAGTTTTAGTTCGAACATTGAACTAAAACTGAGAATTTAATGGAAATGTGCGTATGATACTTTCATAACTTTTTCGATATCGACAAATTGAATCCTGAAATAATTGGATTCGTGTGGAGTTTTTCTTGGACTTTTCTATTGCGTGAATTGTGTGATTGGCATTTTACTGATTCTGATTATAAGGCGGAGGGAAGAAACAGCGGTGATTGAATGGTTATTGCAAAAAGTTTTTCATTATTACTTATGAAAATTTACACTCTTGGTACCCAATTGTTTATTTGTACTATAAAATTGATCATCAATATTTTTCTTGCAAAATCCAATGACAAAAATTGTCTGATTTTTCGTTAAATTATCACTCCCACTCTTATGTAAAAATACACTGCTTCAAGTTTTAGGGTACCATCACAAGTTCAGAAAATTTCGCTATGTGCAAAGTTGATTTCAAACTTCAATTTTGGTTACTTTTCATAGTTTTTTGGAAAAATTACAGTGGAAGCCCCTTGTCTTTTTAAACATATATTAATAACAGGACTTACTTTCAATCTCTTAAAGGTCTAGGACAAAAACAAGATGAAAAATTAGTTAGGGACACGATTGTTACTTTCACCAAGGTTGGGACTACAAATGAAATTTATACTAAGGACCTTTTTGGATGAAATTCATCAAAAAAGGATCATTTGTGCCAAAAATGAAGAAGTTTGAGACCTTTTGCGCCAATTTCATATGAAAAAAATAATTAAAAAAATAAAAAAAATTCTTATTTTGACACTGACCAACATATGAATTTTACATGTATAAATATTTTCTCTACATTTCCCCAACTCCAAATAAAATGTCAAGCCTTTCTTATTGAAAAATTTAACATAATTTGGAGTTTCTTCCAACTTCTTGCAATCCCTCCTTCTCGGTATTCTTCGAAGTCAACGAGTACGAGTCCTTGATCCCGTGTTTGTTTCTGCATCAAACTCATTTTGGTGGTAACCGGAATACTCTATTATACCACACAGAATGAAGTATCATATGAAAAATGTCATATTTCACAGGTGTGGTATGCCAAAGAAAATGCTGCCTTACCATCTTGACTCTTTTCTGCATCAATTTGTATCTCCTATTTGAAATTGACTGCAATATGTTCTTCAAATTTGGAATATCCTTCTCGAAAACAAAAACCGCGAATGAATCCCACTGCAGAATCTCGAAAAATGGAGGGACAAAATTGTCTGATATAATGACAGGAACACACTCGTTGACGATTGATTCCACCACCCTTGGACTATTGACTTCATATCCTTTGGCACATATGCAATACTTGCTGTTTTTCATGTGCCATATGTAGTTGGCCTTTTTCATTCGACCAAAGATCTTCATGTCGGGATCTTTGTTTTGCCAATGTTTCAACAGGATTGGACGAACTTTTCCATGCATTTGTCCAGCAAAAAAGGCGAGGAATTTTCTCTCTGAAGGATTTCTTCCGAATTCTTTTGTGGGATTCTGAGGTGAATTCACATTTGTTTCTGGAAGAGAAACATCTTTCCCGAATTGGAAGCCTTCTTTTACATCGGCATTGCACATAGCCCTTATGCAGTTAGTCATATGTGGTTGAGTATCTGCTGGAGCCTGCAAAAAGCTTAGATTGTTATAACTTGCATACATCTAAATGAAGTGAAATGAAGATTACTCATAATTTTGATACAATTAACATACCCAATCATGGCAAGCGACAAGAAAATGATCTTCCCCGTCTGTTCTGTTCCAGAAAGGGTACCGTGTCTTGATCGAGTTGAGGTAGTTTTTCAAATATTCTCGTATGTCATTAAAACTATGAGAATCCGGCACATAAACAACATCTACTAATCTTTGAGAGCTAAAAGGTAAGTAAAACAAATGGGCTTCTTTCGGATTGCTGGTTATATATTGTTGGCTAGATTCCATTAGCTTCATGAACCAGCCCTCCGAAGCATATATTCCCTTTAGCCTCGGCTGATGGAATACGGGGCGTTTTCCCTCCCTATAGATGTAAACCTTGAACCTCTGCTCCATTATTTCATAGCTCCTGGATTTTTTGGGACATTCAAACCGTAACCGTTAAAATAAATATGAGAAGACCAGATAAAGACTCATATGTCTCGTATAGTCATAGGAAATTTTTCTAAACATCAAACTTGTGACTGGTTAATCATGTAAATCTCAATAGTATCGACACATCAAGTAGAATTTTTTTCCTCCACAACCTATCATAGAACTTCACTAAGTACCATATCACGTTCTTCATCTAAATCAATAAAAAAACATGTGCAAATATATGGACGGGCTACTGCACCGTGTACCTTACAAATGTTGAAAGGTTCCGATAAACAGGTGCATGTAAGCTAGGATGATCCCCAGTGACAGTTGCATGCTCGATTTGGGATCTTGCATCTAATAATTCTAGATCAGCAGCTGAAGGCCATAGTGGTTCCTGCAACAAGAACTTCTCTCATAAATTTGTACTTTATGTTTCTGATTTTGTTTTCTTTCGAGGGTTACTGCAGGAGACGGGGGTTGGCTGATTTACAAACATTACTCTCGTGGCTCATTTGGTTAGTTCGACCATATGCTGCTGGATAGTATTAACAAAGAAAAGTTGGACCAATCATGTCCAGTACCACGTACCAAACATATCATCAATGTCGTGTATGAGATCAAATCTAGATGTTACCTTAGAAAAGGATGAGACTCGACTTTGGCGTAACATATCCATCATCTCTGATATTGATACCACAGCCTTCGAGGGAGTTTCCTTCAGTGACGGACTATTTGATACAGAAGAATTTTTTTCTGATGGAGTATGATCAACTTGTAATGTATCACCAGTTTTCTCATCCTGAGAAGCATCGATTGCATCTTCTCTAGCAGAAGGAGAATGGGCACTTGAAGATATCACAGGCGCTATCAGATTTACATCTGCGTTCTTGGAAGAAACCGAATCAGATGGTGAAACCGAGGGGGCTAGTCTATAATCAAAGCTTAAAGGACTAGCAGCAATTGTTCCAATTTCTCCGACTGTTTCTTCATCAGATTTTCCAAACGACAAATTAACACTGGCTGTTTCATTCTCAGCTGAAACTCTAAATTCTGAATCCCCCAACTTTTCTGGTTTTGTACTACTCAAAGATGTACTGTTAGACAAAAACTGTTCTCCAAATTTATTTTCCTCGTCTAACACTGACGATGATGAATTATTTATAAGGTCAATATGTCCCCCCTCAGATCCTATAGTTCTATTAATCACTCCATCCGCATCCAGAGCACTGTCCTTTTCGGAGGAAAACAGAAAGGACATAGTATTTCTATAAGGTAGTTCAAAATACTGAATTATGAAAACTGAGGCAATAACCAATCCTATTGGCCACAGGAACCTCCTGGTTTCCACTTGAAACTCATAACCCATGACTAAAAATCACGAAATCCTGCAAAACATAGATTCAAATTCGAAGAAAACATTAATTAATTAAAAATTCCCAGTTCATAGTTACCTATATTTACAAGAAACAAAAAACAGACATAGAATTATGGCATCTCTCATGTATAACTGTTGCATACAGGATCTAACTAAAAAATATGTGCCATGTCTAACAGCTCAGATGAGGTAATTCAACATGGTAAGCGTTTATAAAAATAGTGCGCTTGATGAAAAAATAAATTCGACTTCCATGTATATGGCATTGCAAGACAAAATCTAAATAAAATGTGGTCTCAACATTAATAAACCAGAATAATATCTATTTACTGAAGTACATGAAACAAACAATTTTTATTACTAGTCCCCTCCTAAGCCATATCAGAATCTATATGAGAAAAACCTTTGAACACAAAATAGTTAATCCTATATCCTTGTTTAAATACTGAACCAAAGTAATATAGAAAACTCAAATATTCACAGAAGAGAACAAAAACTTAATACTGAATTTCGCACAAATCTTTTCAAACTTTTAAGCATATTCTTGGAGTTAAAAAGTGGCAATCACATTCTGAACTTCTTAAAAAAGAAAAAAAAAAAAAAAATCTGCATCAAGTAGAGAATTACCTTGATCAAGCAACTATCTTTTACTTCAGCCTAAAAGAAAAAAAATTACAACGAAAGAGAAAATTCTACTATCTGTGTGTGTATTTTTTGTTCGTGGGGTTTAGACAATTCATGCATAGTTGCCGTTTAATACCACCTTTTGCGGAGTTGCAGGTGTAACTGTCATGTGCTCATTGCTTACAAGTTTAAGGTTTTGGTTGAGTGGCTGCTGGCTTTCTTTCTTTCTATCCCAGAAGTGTGAAAAAGGTTTGAACCACAAGCATAACAATATATTTTAGTGCTAGAATAGATTTCCTGATTTTATGGAGATTGGAATATAATTAGTTTGACACTTGTCACACTCTAGTAGGATGATGTAGTATATTCTTCTTTTATTTTGTTGTAACAAATCATTGGCCATACTCTATATATATGGCACCGTGAATGAGATCAATGTAAGCTCTCCTTTATTAATATTCAGCTCTCAATTCTTTCTAAAATTAATACTGTATTAATTCAGACAGGTAAGCCATTGGTAATTGCAAAGATTTTGCTTAAACGCCACTCATCTGCCGATTGATTTTTTCCATTATATTCGGATCCTATCTATGGCTTTTGAAAATTAATTGATTCACTTTACTTCTATCCTAAACAATTCGGCAAGAAATAGGAAAGAAAATTTACTTCTATACTAAACAATTTGGCAAGAAATAGGAAAGAAAATTTTCTAAAATTCTTTTTATTAGTTTTCTTATACTCTATAACTCAAATATGTAATTGTTTCTTGAAATAAATCCAAGGTTATATTCAAAAGATTTTACTATTATTTATTATTTTTGAAAATTGCATGAAAAGGACTAAGTTGGTGGGAGACATCTCCCCTCGCACTTTTTCTCCTCTCTTTCTTTGTTTTTTCTGTTATTCACGAAATCGAGTTTTTTTTTTTACTCGAGGGAAGGAGAAAGGAGGGGGTTAGGGGTGGGTATTTTTCTCGGAATTGGTTGAGTCGAACATAAACCAGATAGAATCGGTTGGTTCGGCTTCAATTCATCTACTAAACGGGACGATTTTGGAATCATGGATCGAATATCGATCAATTCTGGTCCGTGTTCGGTACAACCTTGAGAACCAATAATGAATTTGAATATCCCGAATTTCCGTTTTTGCATGTGCATTGCACCAAGACGCACTAAATATTTGAAGATTAGACCCCAAAATTATTTCACGTCAATATTATATTTTCCATACGCTTCCTCTTTTGTTTGTTGAAAAACCTAGTAGGTAATCAAAATCAAAATTCAAATTTAAATAATGTTATAAATACTTTACAAATTCATAGCTTTAATGGAATTATTCGACAGAAAAAATATATTTTTATTTCAAGATCATCAAGAATCAAGATCATTGATGACTATTAAACATAACCAGGTTATAAATATTGCATGTATTTTTTAACAATAATTGTTTTATGGATCTTGTTACAAATTAATTTTCAATCCAGATTTTATCATTTATGCCATCTTTAATAGTTTATCCTTTTTTTTTTTTTTGGCATTTTTGAGTTGATCTTGAGCTTTTGGAGTTGATTTTTTGTATCATTAGATTACAAGAATAAAAAGTGATTGCATACTCTATTTTTGTTTATTTTCAATTTGATAAGTAGTTTAAGGATTTTGAATGTCGATGACCCAGGCTAGGCTGGTGGTATCTGGTGGAGGAGTGATTCGGAATGAGCAAGGGATGGTGTTGGCGGCTTTTGCGACAAATTTTGTGATAGCATCTAACAACGAAGCTGAGTTGAGAGCTATTATCGCGGGGCTGAAACTTTGACAGGAAATAGGTGTTACTCATGTTGATATTGAATGTGACTCTAGGATTGTAGTGGACTGGATTTTGAACAGTAGATGCACAATATGGTATTTGTGGGATTTTTGGGATGAGTTATTGGCTTTGTGGCAGCTCTTTGAAGTGAAGATTACACATATTTTTAGGGAGGGAAATCAAGTGGGGGATTTTTTTGGCAAAGATGGGCGCGGAAGGTCCATCACAACATTTTTATTATGGTACAAATTTACCTATGTTGGCTCTTGGTCTTGTTCGTCTGGATTGATTAGGGGTAGTCTACTTACAAAGGTGAGTTTGATTTTAAATTTGTTTGGGGGCTAGAAATTGTACTAATTTTGTAACCACAATTTTCCTCCGCAAAATTGGGGGTTGAAAAAAAAAATATATGGGTTGGTATGGACTATGGAGGAGGTCGTTGTGGAATAAATGGTGGAGAATGATTTCTTAATTATAGTAGATTGGAAACTTTTAAATGTACATAATTCATTACAAATGGTAAATTTTGTAACTGAATTACTTTTCAAATGCTGTTTTAAAGTAATTCAACATAAAATTTTTAAAAACTCTATATATAACTCAATATTTTAATATTTCCTTGAAAAATCCAAATTAATGTTCAAGATTTTATACATTTGAGAAGAATGTAAATTATCATAGTTACAATAATATTTGTTGACCCAAAAATTGAAGCCTTTCGAGAGCTCCGATAGACCTAATTCAATTGATGACAATTTTCGTCTATCCAAAGGCTAAGGATGTGAAAGAACAAGAGAAATAGGCAACACCCTAAATCCAATTCTCTCTAAAACAATTATTGTATGGTATTGGAGTTTCAATTTGTTATCGTTATGTGAATTTCTGTTAATGGCCGGACATGTGGCCAATTTTGATATGTTAAGATCACTGTAATTCGATTTAGAGTCGTTTCAACTTATAAAAATCATCAAGGTATATCTCCCTATTACAAATTCTATCTAAACACAAAGGTAATCCGACTTTTCGGTATTAAAACTTGTTTAAACCTTCTCTTTTCGTATTGTGACTTCGTGAAACTAGTCTTCTAATAAATGTAGCTCTCTCTACGTTGTCGCCTTTTCCGAAGCAAGGGTCACTAGAAAAGAATATGAATCAGTACAGATGAGAAAAGAAGAGGTTTTAATAAGCTTTTGGAAGACATTCTTAGTTGGTCCAACTCCATGGCCACTTCTTTCATAGTTGGCCTGTTTCTTCCATTTAAATCCAAGCATCTTTCTGCAAGATTAGCAACAATAACGATCTCTTTCTTCGCACCATTTTCTTGCATTCGAGGGTCAAGAATCTTGTTAAGCTGTTTTCCCTTCTTGGATAAAAGAAAACGTGTTACTAAACTTGGTTCCTCTTCTGATGGACTTGAAGATACTGCCTCCTGTCCTGTCAAAAGCTCCACCATAACGACACCAAAGCTATAAACATCACTCTTTTCTGTGAATTGGTTTGACCGAAAGTACTCCGGATCCAGATACCCGAATGTTCCTTTGACCTTGGTGGTTAAGTGCGTTTGGTCTAATGCAATAGACCTTGAAATTCCAAAATCCGACACTTTGGCTCTATATTTTTCATCTAAAAGGATATTACTCGACTTGATGTCCCGGTGATAAATGGGAACGGAAGATGCATAGTGCAGATAGGCAAGGGCATTTGATACTTCTGCTGTGATTCTCAAGCGCACATCCCATGAAAATGGAAAATTGGAATTTTCGTCATGTATGAGGTCAAAGAGTGTTCCATTGGAAATGAATTCATAAACTAGCAAAGGAACTTCAGTCTCTAAACAACATCCTAGTAGTTTCACAACATTTCTGTGATTTATTTGCGAAAGTATGACAACCTCGTTTATAAATGCCTCTTGCTGATTTGCACTGACTGACTTGGATTTCTTCACTGCAACTATTCTTCCATCTGATAGCATGCCTTTATAGACAGTACCTTGGCCTCCTTTACCAATTATTCGGCTTTCATTGAAACGATCAGTTGCCTTCTCCAACTCCTTAGAACTGAAAAGTTTCATTCTCTCAAGGACGTCTTCATTAGATGATACTTGTTGTTGAAACAAAAGACCTCCATTTCGTTGGAAAAATTTCTGTTTGCGTTTATTTCTTTTCCTTTTCTTCAGTACTTTGTACAACACGAAGGTAACCCCCAATAGGAACGGTAATACCAAGGCTATGCATAAAGCTGTACGAAAATTCCTTAAAATGTATGTTAGGATAGTTAATTGTACCATCATAGCCAATGGATCAGATAATCTCTGGTTGCAAAGGCAGATTTAGCGTGTTTTTTTAAGAATTCATTAGCTATAAACCAGAACCTAAACATGCACCATAAGTTTACATTGTATTTTTCACCTATGTCAAGTAAACTGATACTTTCTTAATACTGCATCACTTATAGCATGAGAGATTCATTACCTACATACCTAGCGGGGTAAGTTGAATTCAGGGGAAGGCAACCAAGACCACCTTTTCTGCCATCACCGAGATATCCTTCCCAACACTTACAACTGTAAGTACCTGGAAGATTATTGCAGGTGGCATATTCATCACATGGATCAGGATCATCCTCGCATTCATCAACATCTAGCAGAGGAAGTTTCATCAAATTAGCCTGATAATGGCCAGGCCAAACAATGATGGTATACATATTTTTATCAAATAGGGAAAAGTCCTTATATCTAACCTATGCAGCCTGGACTGAGATAAGGATTGCCTGCATATCCTGTAGAGCACTTGCAGTTGTAACCCCCTACTCCAGTATCAGAATCAACACAAATACTTTCTCCATGACATAGGTTAATGCCAGTCGAATTCTGAGCTTCAGTGCAACTTTTGTCCCCAATTTCCCATTCAATCACCAATGGCACGTTATCCAATGAGAACGAAATATTATTGAGATCAGATACGTGAAACATGTACCCATCCCGCTTTCCAAGAAACGCGTAGCCACAGGGATTAAATGACCAGACATCATGATGATCATTCAAGCTTAACAGGGTAGCATAGAAATGCTGTAAACCCTTTGTTATGGAGGCCTGGCAACAGCCAATTCCAGAGCAAACTCCATCACTCAAATCCTGGATTTTCGAACATATACCCACGCAAGCACTTTTGGAAGTGAAATCTTCCATATCTTCTAACAACGAATAGTCGTCACATCCAATGACTGTGAGCTGGTTTTCAGTAGACAGGCTAAAAGAAGTGTTCATTAAACTGATGGAAACCGAGTTATCCATGGTTGTATTTCGATCTTTATCATAGCACACTGATGCCATGGAATTCTTGACCCATATTTTTTGGTCAAATATAGCAGTGACCTCGAGATCAGTTGTGACATGAAAGGCCTTGGGAGGGTCCGAAGATATATCACAGTTGATGTCGAACGATGGACTGAGGGAACAACCACCATTTACGCCAATACCAAAAGGGTATGGAACAGTTAGATTCCCACACGTGCTTTGGCAGCCAGGTTTTGCCGTGGTGGTGGCTGTGGCGGTGTTACTATTGTCAGCAAGCAATAGTGGAAGCTGCAGCCACAAGAAAACAAAGAAAGCAGTATGCAAAACCAAGTTCATTTGCATAATCAGTGGCAAACTTTACTTTCTTAGTCATGTAATGAATTAACTCTTGGTTTTTCCACCTTAAAAAGAACAGATTTGGTTTCTTGTTCAAATTGCCGACAGCGGTGAGAATAAGTTGGATTGAACGACAGCCGGCAGTGCGTCAAGGAGGTTTAACATAATTGCATATTAATAAAATCGAATTGTTTACTTGTCTCTTCCGGTAGTACAAATATAAACTTAGACTACGAGGAGTAGATCAGATTTTTCAGTTACCTTGAACTTGTTTTTTGTTAATTAATTTTTACACGGTACTCAACCTGTGTTTCCGTAGCCCTAGAAAATTGAGAGTGTCATGGTAATTTGATAGCCACTGTAGAACTTTGTCAAATCTCATTCTATGAACTACATTCAGTCTTGCCAAGGCATTCCCTATTAGCTGCGAGCACTTGAATTGGAAAATATTAGCTTCAACGTAAGCATTTAGACCCCCCTTTTTTTGGAAAATGCTTCTTGTACATAATCATTTATATAATGTTTTATATGATGATGAGATGTCAAAATTTAAGTGGAAAAGTTATTTGACTGATGAGACGTTGATTCAATTAAATCTCATCACATAGGGCGTGTTCGGTAGAGATTAAAATCGGATTAAAATTGAAAATTTCCTTTGCTTAGTGCATCTGAAAACATGAAAGAAGCCTTCCCTTCTCTGTGACTTAAAGACCTCAGAAATTTGGTCACTTTGTGAAACCGTCTCTGCCTTAGTGTGCAATTGTCTTTAGCCTTAGTGTGCCTCTGAGATTCTACTGTTATCTCCAACCTTTGGTGTACCCCTTTGTGGTGTTGTGGATTGAATCTCTGAGCCGAATAGAAAGGGGATTATTTGTTCATTTTGATTTCCTTTCTTCGTTTGTTGATTTCCTTATAATTTGGTGTTAATCCACTTACTAACTTGGTTAATTTCTTC
>CAIGRR010047248.1:0-15371 GCA_903798365.1 Fraxinus sp. 1973-6204
AACGATCAAGTGAATGGTTTCCATCCATTTGGATCTCAACTGCAAATTTATAAAATGTTAGATCTTACTCAATTTTAAATCAAAGCTCAACATTAACAAAAATGCCATTTGTACACATGAAAATTTACAGAATGGTGTATAGGTGCTCATGTGGCAGACTATGATTGGTTGGTCTAACTATGTGTTTTGTCCAAAATTCAATGAAATTGCGCCACTTGTAAATCAGACGATAATTTTTCTCTGTACATGTAGCATTACTCCAACATTAAAGTTAGAATTTGAAATTTTAAGAAATTTTATTTTCAAATAATCTTACAGCTGGCACAAAACATTCCCGTCGTTTGCATTCATTGCTCAAATCATCGTTGTCATTTTTAACTTGGCATTTTGTCGTCATGTCAACATTCTCAAGCAAAATGCCCTTTTTCATCCTATTTCGTCAATTTCTTTTGTCAAACATGGATAATTGGTGCAAAGCGTCCATATCATTTGTATTCGTTGCACAAATCGTTCATATCATTTCAATTTTAGCATTTGGGCTTTGAGATCGACATTTTTTGTTGTGTAAAAGGTCATTATCGTCTATTTACTTCATTAAAACATTTGTAAAATGAACCATTTACACCCCTCTTTAAAGAAAATAAAAAAGAAAGAAATAATATTTAAAAACAATTACAGTCAATGTCCTAAATTTTTCGAACACTGTAAACGAGTCTAACTTAATATAATTTAAAACATATTAAAAAATAAATCTTCAAAAAAAAAAAAAAAAATTCCTATTGGATTGTAATTAGAACAGTTAGAATTAAGATTTGAAATAAGATCTTGAATGAATCTTCCAATGGAAGAAGACATTTCTTTTTGTGAAACAAAAGAAACTTGAAACAAAATTATAGCAAAATTCAAAAGTTGATGCAGTGGGTATATATGTTGTTGACATGACGAGCTCTAAGGTTGGTCAGATCGGATTAATACACGTGATGAGCACGTGATATTGTGAGCTCAGTGGTGTGAGGCCAGTTCGGATGGTTAGCATACACGAGAAGATTGTGTAATCTTTCGAAGGAAAAAGAATCATAATGATTGAAGATCACTGCCAGAATCAACAAACCAACCAATTAGAAAAAGCCACAAGGAATAATCTTACATCAACGCTCACATAAGCCTCTAATCAAATAATTATGCTCATTTCCTTAGAGTGCTTCATTAATTACTGGGGTTCACCTGCAAGATTTACTTATAATAACATGCCAGGTCGAGCTCGGTAGCCAATTGAATTACTACAGCAAATGTACTTCTTCAGTTTGGGTTTGCACAGGTGACAAAATAGGGAATTAATGAGGCATGCATATTTTCTCCTATAAAAAGTAGAAATGGTCGTAGAAAAAAAAAAAGGATAAGTAAACACGGCTTCACATATTACAAATCTCTTTATATTATCCATATTTCAAATATCTCCTATAAACATCGAAAGGAGTAGTTGAATCGCTTGTAACCACAGGTTGATAATTAATCAAAGTTGTGTTCATACTTGAAGTTGGCTTGAAATTTACTCGTTTAGTTTTCAATGTTAACAGTTTGGTGCTAGAAGGAGAGCCCCAAAANTTATATTATCCATATTTCAAATATCTCCTATAAACACAAGAAGGAGCAGCTGAATCACTTGTAATCTTGGATTGTCAATTAATCAAAGTCGTGTTTTTCCCAAAAGTTGGCTTAAAATTTACTTGTTTAATTTTCAACGTCAACATATGTATAAATAATCAGCAACAAAAAGATAACAATAAGAATTTGTTGAAAATAGTTAAATCTTAAAAAAAAAAAAAAAAAACTCTTATAATTTCGCCGAAAATTTTTTAAAAAAATATTGGAACACGAAACTTGATTACAGGTAAATAGCTAAATCCTTGGATGGTGCTGCAGTGAGATGAGGAGAATGGGTGGTGGTGAAGAAAAATCATTTTGTTTTTTTAAATGTTTTTGTTTTTGTATTTTTAATTATTTTATTAATTTTTTATACTTTTAATTATCTTTTCAATTATTTTGGTGGCGGTAGGGTGGATTAATTGAAAAGATATAATATTTCTTTGTTAATATATTTTAAATTCTTTTATGTGAGACTTGTTTATACTTTTAAAAACTTAAAAATCTAGCAACAATTATTTCTATATATATTCTTTTTTTTTTCTTTCTTTTCTATTTGTGTATTTAAATATGAGAGTAAATTAGTCATTTTACAATACTTTAATAAAGAAAATAGATAGGAAAAACTTTTTATTCAAACAAAGGTCAATCTAATGGTCCAAATGCCAAAATTGAATTAATACGGACAATTTGATCAATTAAAACAAACGATGGAGATATTTTGCGTCTACCCATATTTTGACGAAAGGAACTGACGGAATGAGATGAAAATGACCAACTATACAAAAAAAATGTTGAAATAAGAGTGGAAATACCAAATTTGAAACTACATGGACAATTTGCACAATAAGTACAAACGATGATATCTTTTTGTGCTAATTATCCTCTCTGGTTTTTGGACAGTGTCTTAAACATGTTGTAAAGTTAGATCTTACAAATAATATAAGAATGGCATATCGGAGTCATTGTTCGAACAATGATAATCATCGCCAAAAAGAAATAAATTTTACAAACATCTACGTCTGAGGGAATTAAAATAATAAATTAAGATTAACAAGCAATTTTTTTTTTCTTTTTGTCGATTGTAAGTTAAAAATTATTACTTTAATAAATTTAATTTATCAATACAATTTCAGTAGATAAAGAAAGTAACAAAATCATCCATTTGACAAAAAAATATAAAGTATTTATAAATTGTCAAATCTTATTTTTAACAAAACATTTAAATGGATTCACAAGTGTTATCATTTTATTTATTTATAAATAAAACCATTTATAAATTTATCCCGCACTCAGATTTTTTGGTAATTAAATAATAATTAAAAGAATAATTTATGATTATGGACATATTTTAGTTAGTAATATTAAAATATAAATATATTTATAAATTTAATTTACCAACAGCATAAATAAATATAGTAATAAGAATAAAAAAAATTAAAAATAATAACATTTAATTACCTACAAGTCCGTATTATAAATTGAAAGAAAGGTCAAATAATTTATTCGTGGCAATTTATTAAAAGAACTAGGAAAAGTAAAGGCAATTAATAATTTCATTAATATCAATTATAATTATTTTTTCCTAAAATATAGTATTTATATATGAGAAAAAATCCATTTGTACAAGTACACATAGCATGATTGTATGAAATTATTTTGCTTGAGATTTTTCAATAAATTCTTATTATAATAAAATTGAATAAAATTATTTTATTGAGAGAATGTAAAATTGAAAGTGAGTATGAGAAAAATAAATTTTAAAGAATTTATAATAGACAATGGCTAAATATTATTACATGATATAAGTGTATAAAATACGCACATCAATTGAATTTTTATAGTAAGATAATTGAAAAGCGTACAAATTATCGATGGAAGGTGTAGCAACAAGCTTTCGAATTTTACGAAGCCAAATTAATAACAAGAAAAAAACATGGATCATAAAGAAAGTCATACATAGGTAAGTATGATTGAGGATTGTACAAAACACACTTAAGCCAAACAAGGAACTAAATGGCTATTTATCAAATTTATTTTTCCAATTAAAATAGATTAATATAAAAATGAAAAAAAAAAGAGCATTTCCTTTAGAATCTCATAATGAATATACCTCAAACTATATGAATGATATGAGAAAAAAGGCTCTTCAATAATGACTTTGTATGTAAAAAACTTAATCAAAGTTTGCTTTCTTCTACTTTTCATCATGAGTACAAGGCACTTAACAATTACTTGGAATGATATTGATACCTAAAACATTTATACAATGAATGTGACATATTATATAAAAATGATGAGGAGTGATCTAGAAAAAATTCAATAGTCAATTCAACTTATTTTAAGAGGTTTCTATTTTCAAAAATTATATATTTACACGTCAAGAATAGTTTGATACTTGTGCTATTTGTTGGCCTACGAAAATTTAAGGTCCGTCAAATGGATAAAGACGGTAGAACGTCTCATTTCTAAGATTTTTCTTATATATGTTAATATGATTTTACACATTTATGTGTTTTACTAGATACATATCGGGTTCTTCTTGTTACTTTCAGTCCTCCCCCCACAAACATGCGCACACACTACGTGATATATATATGTATATATATATATATAAATTTGTGTTTGGTATCGATTGAAATTTAGATTTTAATCTAAATCAAAGTTATCAATTAATTTTAATAACATATTTTATGGAATCCATAACTGTTTTAACTTTTATCAAAATTTACTAAAAATTGATTTTAATTTCCACCAAACATGGGCAAAATCACAATAAATTTGAATTTCGATAACATGCTAATTTTAAAAATTCTCCGACGATTGTACGCTAATCGAATTTACAAATTGCTTATGTCATCTTAAAACTTATTTCGAAAACTATATTATGGGCATATCGAATAGTTCAAATAGATATCGAAAATAGTTAAAAATACATTAAACGTGAGTCTTAAAGAAAAATGTCTAACTCACATTTAAAAAAAAAATCAATTATTTCATTAACATTTACTATTTTTGCGATACAAACTTCTCAATGTGATTTTCATCATTTTATTAGGAAATTTTATATGGAATATGACATAAAAAAATTTCGAAATTTTACATCCGAAAAAGTCATATCCTATGTAAATTTTTGGATGCAAAATTACATGNTTTTGCGATACAAACTTCTCAATGTGATTTTCATCATTTTATTAGGAAACTTTATATGAAATATGACATCAAAATTTTCGAAATTTTACATCCAAAAAAGTCATATCCCATGTAAATTTTCGGATGCAGAATTACATGGGGTTTGATTTTTTTTTGAACGTAAATTTTGGAGTGTACAATTTCTCTCAACTTCTTTACAAGTTCGATTGTGCCCCATAACTTTTATGTTCTGCGTCCGCCCTTGTATATATATAAATTATCTTAAAAATAAAAATAAAATAGAAGAATTTTGGACCTGTTTGCTTGGCCGTTGGATACTCTACTGTTCAGTCTATCCACAACACAACCACCAAAAAAGGTACAACAAACAAAAAGTGAAGAATAAGGGATAAATAAGAACATGTATGGATCTTAGTATTGATTGCTATAACTTGATTGTGTTTAGTTTACTCGAAGATTTCCTTGGCATGGTGGTTCAGGTTCTAGTGTAGTTTGCTAGGTATAAGTTGCTTTTTTTTTTTTTTTTTTAATCCTCCCTGAAAACTACGTTGAGTTTATTACGGTCTACTCGGTAGTTTCCGATATCGACTATGGGCTTTTTTAAAGTACCCATTTTTGACATTTATAAGTAAATTTTATAATTGTAAGTTAATTTTGTACACGTGAATTTTTTATTTATAAGTAATATATATATATATATATATATATTTTTAGATTTTATAAGTAATTTTTAGTCGTATTGGTACTATTTTTACTTTATGAATAATTTTTACACGAAAGTGTATTTTTATCTTATAAGTAATTTTTTTCAATTATAATTTTTTTTTAAAAGTGAATGTATTTTTTTAAAGTTAGTTTTAAACAAAATATATGGTTAAAAATAATTATTTTACAGGTGTGATATTAAAAGAGAATTTGAGAAACGGTTAAAAATTTAAAATCCATCTATATGATGGGTTGAGAAAGACGATCAAAATGACACTAAAAATCACTCAAAACTAATGTCCAAAAAAACTAACAAGCATCTATTTTTCTAACCTCTCGTAAATAGTGCCATCCAGAAAATGATCAAATCGATGAAAAAAAAACTCCCAAGCAAGCCTTAGTTCCAAGTGGAATTCTAGACACTAGAAGTACAAGAAAATATATACTTTCCCCATTGAAAAGAGGACGTTCCTACATGTATATAAAGTTTTACATTAATGTCACATGCACTCTACCATTTGTCAGTTTAAAATGCAATCAATTTTTTTCATCCAATCTTCGAAAAGAATGAGATCATTCAATTTTTTCAGCGAGCAATCAATTTAAAGAGTGGTTGCATGACACATCATGAAAGTCAATCACAGCCCTAGCAGATTGAACAAGAACATAAAAGACCAGATTTTCATTATACAGTGTATAAAACAACCTGTTTAGTAACAAAACATTACAAGTTTCCAGGCGTATTCTTCTGTATACAAGATTCAGTGACTTTTTTTATTCGATAGATTACATCTATAAGCATAAACTACCCTACATATACTATGCTTAAACAATATGAAGCACGAAAATATATTGTTTTTATGACTTGTTTGGTAAAGTGAATTGGGCCGGAGTGCACTTCACTACTATGGTTAGAGTGCTTGAGATGCAGACGACAACAACGTTGCCGTTTAAGCCTTTGAATGTGTTCATTGGCTTGACAATCAATGGTTGGTGGCTGGCAATTTATTTCCCAAGTAGCCAGCATTTTTCCACGTCCACCAATATTATTGACTGGTATCGATGAACCAGCCAAACATGGCAAATCACTCTCACTAGCAGATTGANTGTGTTCATTGGCTTGACAATCAATGGTTGGTGGCTGGCAATTTATTTCCCAAGTAGCCAGCATTTTTCCACGTCCACCAATATTATTGACTGGTATCGATGAACCAGCCAAACATGGCAAATCACTCTCACTAGCAGATTGAATCCCACAATCTCCTTCCTTATTGCACTGTTTTTGCAAGGGGAATGTCCCCAATTCATTGTCAATCTTTCCTCTAAGATCTTAGCCCCAAAATCTCAGTTTCAAGAATAGCCTGCCTTCGGAGTTTCTCGATTAGTTTGCTGGTTCACAATTCTCAATTTCTTAACTTCCTCATCCAAACATGCGTAGCATGTGTGAGTGTGCAGCATCAGGTCCCGGAGGATTGCAAGCGTGAGTATGGGTACATGTTTGTGAATTTCTCAGTAAATCATCAAGAAATGAATCCATAGAGACTGATCCATGAACATTGCTAGATGAATCCACCGATACCTCTACTTCTCCATCGTCAATGTTCTCTCTCATCTCTCCAGAATGCTAATCTACTCACCAATCCTAAAACCCTATTACAAATTAAAATTTTCTTGCTAGACTTCCCAAAACTTCAGAAAATCAATGGAAATAAATGCCCTTTTGCTTGCTTAAAAGCTGATACTCCATCATAAAGATAGTTCTATTTCTTTTTTTTTCCACACATATTAAGAAAATCTAATTAATATTGTTGAAATAATAAATTTTACTATCATTTTTCCTTATATACTCATACATTAATGTAATCAATATTCCAGTTAATTAAATTATGAATGCAATATTCAATGTAATTAAACTATTCTTGGTAACCGCCGGTGTTTAATGAAAAAATTAAGGTAATTAACATTCCAAAATTATCCAATACAAATACTCCACAAATAAATAAATGTCAAGGAAGATGAAATGTTTTTTTTTTATTATTAAT
This sequence comes from Fraxinus sp. 1973-6204, assembly GCA_903798365.1. Classification (NCBI taxonomy): domain Eukaryota; kingdom Viridiplantae; phylum Streptophyta; class Magnoliopsida; order Lamiales; family Oleaceae; genus Fraxinus; species Fraxinus sp. 1973-6204. The sequence continues at coordinate 7,545 of CAIGRR010047248.1, forward strand.
ATTTTTAATTTATTATTCCAACTACATTTGAATAATAGAGTGATTTATATTTGTCATAACAAAGCACATTAACTACACTCTCAAATAAAAAATAAGATAATAATTTGGAACAAACAAAAAATGACTAAACATGACCATCTTTATGAACGAATGGAGTATATCCTAAATCCACAACCAATTACCATCTTTTCAATCAAGAAGTAGATGATACATACTCAAAATTTTAATTCAAGAATATATGCAAAGAGATGATAGCCATTAGAGCAGAAGCTTCGATGTGCACATAGCATAAATTACAAAGCAACAAACAAGCCAATATCAATCATCATAAGAAAAGCAACTTTCTTGAGCAATAACAGAAATCCCATTTGAAATTCTATATACAGAAAGATAAAAGTCAGTCAAGAAGACAGGATCTTATGCTTCAAATCTTTCTAAGTGGAGAGGAGAATCAGAATTTAACGAAAAAAAAGACATGCCTAAAAAAAATAGAGTAGGGATCCCAATATTCATTTGTTTGTAGCTGTGTTATAAATTTTTTGGTTAGATTCTGTGCCACAGAACAAATCTTTGAGCCCTTTATTTATTTAAATTTTTTTTTTTTTGATAACTGAGAAGCTGAAGCACTGGATACGTTTCAGTAAATATTATCTGGTCTGAGAACAAAATTTCGACTCCCTTTTGAGAGTTGAATGTGCAAAATTAGACAAGAGACCCAGGTGTCACTTTTACTGCGAAGAAGCTAGAATCTTGACTATAAGAATAAAGAATCTCTCAACACACTCTGCTTCCTCTCTGTTTTTTAATTTATTTTCAAAAAAGTTGAAGCAGTGTTCCCTTCAGTAACATTTGCAGTGATTAAATTGATTATCATCCAGAATTGTCCTCAATTAAGGGATAAGTATTTGTTTACCCTTGTAATTGATTGAATAATTGAAGCAATAGGCTGAACTGCATCAGTAAATAACAAGACTTGTACACAAGATATCTGCTTATATTTATAAATATAAATTCAAGAGTATTCTATCGTTAGATACAACATGTATCTAAACTGGCCTCAAGAAATTATATCTAGTACCTTGAATGAGAGACAAATTACTATTCAGTAACGAAAAAAAAAAAAAAATTTCTACACGCAATCAATATACAACATATTATAGAATCTACATGATCTTATGAACAGTATCAAAGAAGGTCATTTGATTGAGTTGAATATCCCCCCTTCAAGTAGAGGTTTGAAACGAGAGCTCAACCAACTCCACAAAGAGAACCTGGAGCCATGGAATTGTACCCTTACTGATTTTCTAGAACTTTCTCTTTTAAATTCCAAGTCCGCGAAAACATCGTAATTGACATCGTCCCGGTTATCAAGCAGAGGCAATGCAATGGAATTGTTTGACTCAAGGTTTCTGATCCAACCACGAAGTAGAAAATTCACCACCTGTCAATATGAACGTCATATAACAGAACATTATGAAGATGAAAAGGCTAGCAAAGAGTCCCTAAGTTCATTAATAATCATTTTCTTAAAGCTCTTTGCATTTTTAGAGGTTCACTATGGGCAAGAAGAAACAAATTTTCTTATTCTCTCGAACCATCTCAATGGTAAACTAGCCCAACCTGGAACTTGTAATACATGATGCTTCAGAGACATGCCAGAAACGGTGCTTAATTTAATATGACAATTTTTAACCATTTGAGTAGCTCCATGATTTTCTGCACCTGGTACCCCTAAGATTAACTGTTCCAGGACATTGAATAAGCCAGCTAATTTTAACCAAAAACCAAGTAAGGCCAAACAAATTATAAGATTAAGACAATTTATGTTCATAGCAGCAAGATCAGTGTTAGCCATCTTAATCTTAAACCCTGGACCATCTCAAACACCAGAGCAACATGATAAACATACATGAGGCAGGTTAAACCATTACAAATCTTAATCAGAGAGAAATTTATCAGCCAAAGATAAGATGAATTAAGATAAGAGTGCCCAATTTCTTCCTTATTCAGCGCCATTCACTTTAAACTCATCTCTGATCTCCCTAATCAGCATTTTGTTGAAGGCATCCAACCACCAAAGTGAATGAATGAATGCTCTTCAGCCTCAACCCTCAAGAAGACTTGAACCACTTTTGGGATAATAAGAATTAAAACAAGCACGCAAGATCCCATCATTGATAAGCTCTCTCCCTGGAAGCCCTTATAAGCCATATCTTCTTCCATAAATATCTAACATTTTCTAGAATTCAACTCAAAAATAATTACAGCACAAACATCACTTCAGATATTTGATTATCGGTAGAAAGAACTTGAATTTCCAGATTTCTTCTCAATTATATAAAAATAAAACTTAGTAGATTGCATATGGTCTTCCTTGCCATAGGAAACATGGTATGCTGCATGTTTATTCATCAACAATTTCTTCCTTTCCGTAGGAAAAATAGAATGCTTATGCATCAACATTCTATCAAATACTTAGATTACATCTGCACAACATACAACCGATGTATGTCTCACACACGATTACAAGATGAATTCACACAAATTGACCCAACAAAAATCTAGATGAACTCCACTTGTTTCTCCTTGCGTTAATGACTTGACACTTACATACGACCTCCAGTAATGTATGCATTTGTTAAAGCAAATGGTCTTTAAATGATTGTCAAATTGCCAAATTGTCTACCAAATCAATAAATAGAACAGAACATACTCAAGAAACATTTAGAGTTATAACTTACATCTCTTACTAAGAAAAGACGATCAAATTATGACACATAAGAACTCTTAGAAAATGGCCTCTTTTTTGTTGCGCCATCGTTCTTCATGCTTTTAGATTAAATTGACAATGAGGTGCAAAAAATCTAGCATGAGTCAAATAAAATCTTTTTTCGTATAAATGTATATAAATGCAGAATATGTGTACATCATTATGTGTACCACTATCTATAGGTAAAAAAGAAGTGGAACAGATTCTCCATTTGCTTTTCTTACTTTATGTTGTTGCCCTAGCATGATGTTTTATTTTCCAGTTTCACATCTAAGGATATTTCCTACCCCCCCAAAAATTAATTGTTATCTTGAAGCTTATCTAAATGCTTCAGACGTTATATTATGGATAATTGCTCAATTGTAACCTCTCTGTTTGTTTTCATAGTTTAAAAAGAAACTCACAGGACCTACAAAGCTAAGAACTAGAAGTCATATTACTGGTGATACCTAAATGAGCCCCACGTCAATAAAATAATTAGTCCTCTCAATTTCCAACATTTGGAGTATTTCCTTTAGTTTTAACTTTTAAAGAAGAAAGAAAGTTATCCATTGAATACCAATTTCTCCACCATGAAATCAATTCTGAAAATACTCAGTTCTCATTTTTCTGTAAACAAAAAATAACTGACTCAAATTATGAATGCCTCTAATTCTAAATCATCAGTATCAAGTTGATTACCTCTGGAACTTCATCATGTGGGCAGTGACCGGCTGGGCTAATCTCATAATATGGAGCTTCCTGCAGTTGAGATTTTATTTGAAAACCCCAGATAGGCGTCACCCAAGGATCTTCCTTCCCATACACGAGACAAATGGGAATATCATTCATCTGACACCTATACTTATCAACAGGCTGGAATTCCTTAGCTTGGAAGGAACTTTGAGAATTTTACTTAAATATGTGCTACAATGTGTGCTTCTTTGGCACCTACCTAGATAACGCTTCCTTGAAGGATAATTGGCCCTGAGGAGCAAACATGATTGAGGCAAAGGATGCAGCAGCAGCTGGATGTTGTGTTGTCTCGATTATACGAGAAAATACGTTATCAACCTTGATTGAATGATCTACATAAACTTGCTTAAGAATTTCCTCAATACTTCTTGGATCACTGACTTTCTGCCATCTACAATGAAAAAATGAAAAAGTTATTGTGTAACACATGGGGCAAAAAATAATGAATTTTGAGAGGTGATCAGTAGCTTTTATCTGCCAAAACGCCAAAACTATCATTAAAGCCAAAAACAGGGGAAAAGAGCGTGTCTATGTGTGTGAGCAGTTGGAGGGGGTTCCATATCATATAGATAGAAGTAGAAGATAAATTAAATCTTAATATCTTAAAATCAAACCTAAAAAGGTAAATGATTATTCTGGTATCTGCCTCCTTTTCAAGATTGAAAATTTATAGGAAGGACTTCATGCTCTGGCCTAATAAATGGATCGGGAACATAGAACTTACAGAACTTCTATTAACTTTCTCACGCTGGAAGGAAGAGGAAATGTTCCGGCCCATGGAAATAGTCTTGATAATCTTGGAGATCTAATAGGATTAGGGAGAAATCCCCAGAAAGGCGTGGAGTTGAGCAATGTTACACCCTTCACCAATTGAGGGTTGTATGCTGCAAAATAGAGTGCGACAAATCCTCCGAGCGAATTTCCCACAAGATAAACTGGTTCCTTAATGACCTGAAACATTAGACAGAATATTCAACAGCTATACAACAATATCCTAGGATGATAATTTGTAACCCTTGCAATGCAGAAGTAATACAGTGGAAATGATCACAATACATGATGCCAATAAATTAATAATCAGCACTACAATATATTACTGCGAAGCTAAATAACACCACAAGAGCTTGTGCCAGAGGCAACTCAAAAGACAGCAGCTAACAGCCATAAAATGATGACTGTCTAATAAAGGTATCCACTTACGTCAAAAATGCCAAAATGATGGCAATAACAAAACATCCCTTCAAAACTTATGCTCCCATGTCACCTTATTAAGTTGGAGGACCGTGTTAAGAACACAAGTCTTCGTTACTTTAAATTCCTTGGTTATGTTTCAGAATTCTGACATATCATCTAGAGAAATGGTCCATTCTCCACTGTGTACTGTGTACAGGATGATTAACGACAAACTTTTCCTTGGTGAACAAGTCCTAATGAAGTCGTGGTGAGTTAGTAATGAGGAAACCATTACACAAAATAGTCACTTGCCAAATTCAAAATATCAGATATAAGCATTGCAGTTTCATATGGATGGGAAATCGTCCTTTGGAAAACAAGGAGAACAAAAATATTTCGAACACAAAAAGTGATGTTGCCTTGGAAGTTTTAGGATGAAAATTTGCAAATAATGCATCACCAAAAGTATTGTTCTATCACCTTCAAAACTAATATACACATACATTCTGAGTTTCTTCAGAGAACAATCATTTATCATTTCAATTTACAAAATTTTACACGCCTTGATTATCACTTCTCAGGGTTTTCAAAGTTAATATTTTGGGACTGAGGCTAAATGAAGATTCTCTTTTCATATTTTTTAGCAGGTACTGAGAGAATCAAAACTATCATTACCATAATTACTGTGAAAACAGTAGAATAGTATCTACCGTTAGACTAGTTAGAATTGATAAAGGACATCAATGTAAGAGCAAGATTTGCATCAATATACATGCACGAAACAAATAAAATGAAGTACAAAAGCTGTGAGTACAAACAAGATGAGCACAAAGTATTAGTGTACCTCTTCTATAAAATAACGCACTTGGTCCCTCCACAAGTCAACAGAATAAACAAGTTCTTCAGCCCAAGTTTCACTTTCGTCACCAAAACCCCAAACATGATTTTCTCCATCTAATATAGATTCGTTTCCATCTTTACGCTGAAAAGTTGGATCTTCAGATGGCAAGGACATGCCCTGACCCAGAAAATCAAGTGCCCATGCTCTATAATCGCGTCCAAGATCCTTTAGCTGCTTTTCATAATGAAACGAGCCCACACCAAATCCAGGAAGAAAAAGGATTGCTGGGGAATCTAGATTTCCAGACCCCGATTTTTCATAATGGACATTTAGTTTTGGCTTCCACTCCCAATAACAACTGCTAATGGGAGCTACAGAATCTCTGTTGGAATCATCTGGCAAACCAGGAATCAAGACCTTAGGTACTGACTTGCCACGACCAGTCACGCTAATCACATCCTCTTCCCCATCGAGTACATGAGAGTTATAGTTTTCACTTAAGAAGATAGAATTAACTTTTTCATCTCTGCTTAGTGAACACACAGTTCTAGAAGGTTGCCACCTGTTTAATCTCTTTAACCTTAAAATATGGGAATGACAATATCTTGAAGACCCACAACCAGGTCGAACCACAACACGGAATGGCAATTTTCCTTTTACAATGGGAAGCTTGGCACGTCTCAAATTTATGTCATCTATACCACCAAAATTCACCACATGAGAGCAGTGCGCAGAATGGCAGGATATTATTTCCATTCCCAGGAGTATACTTCTGAAAGAATCATATGAAGAAGTTAAAAATGACGAGTGATTATCAACCTCACACTACAAAGAATGACAAAAATCAAGCTTATCCCTAATATATGCAGTTACACATTTGTTCTGTTTATTTGCTTAGGCTGTTCAATTAAAATCTTTTTGTCAAACCAACACTTTTATTAGGAATTAACATACTGTTTCTTGATTGCCTGTGTTACAAAGGGTTTGAGAAAGACCAACAGACTGAGTTAGAAAAACCCTGCTGTAGACTAGCTAGGAAGGGAACAACACTGACTCGATGTACATAAATCACAAGCTGAGATGATAATATTCAGTCATCAATTTTACCTCCTTGACCAGGGTTGTAAATAGGCTCAAGCAGCACAGAATCAGTAAGGGCTCACCCGTCTAATACTCATTCAAGATCAGTGTTTGACAGTTTGATGAGTAAAGTTTGGATCACTCCTAGTCTCATAAACTTCTCCAGCTTTAGTTGAGATAGATTCATTTTATCAAGTTCAACAAAATACAGTGTAAAGTAACTAAGCTACTCGAACTTGTGGTACATAAAGGCTTGCTCAAACTCAGTTCGAATAACATAAGTCAAACATGAGAATTCTTGAAAATTCATCTATAAATCAAACCAATTTAAACACCTCAAAGTCGATCATAGAAACTCATCTCTCTAGAAAAATAAATTTTGAATCACTTGGGACAAGGATAACAAACTTTCTTCTTAGAAAAATCAAAAAATTGAAAAACTGGGTTTCGATCAATTGGTTCGTTTGCTAATAATTATGTTTTGGAATAAATTAAGAATCTTTGATCAAACACCTACTGATAAAATTAAACCAAGCTACTTTTTTATATTTGACGCTTCACTATACCAACGTTTCGTACATCTTCTCATACATAATTCAAGATTCGGAGTGGGGAAAAAAAATTGGATCGAACTCAGTAGTAATTCATCAGCTAAGATTTCTACAAAGAAATCATTTGCCCTTACAGCAATTAAATCAAAATCAAGCGGCATGACCATGAAGTTCAGAACCATATAAAAGTAGCACGAAGATTGAATTACTAAAGTAACGCAGACAAAGAATTCAAAAATATATATTACCTCTAAATAAAATTCAAGATTTCATCGAATGAACTTCCAAGATTCCAGGAAAGAGTAGCTGCCCGCTTTGAGTAAATACACCAGAAATAAATTAATAAACAAATAATGAAATACGTGTTCTATTTTTCTTTTATTCGACAAGAGTCCAGAAAGAGAGAGATGATAGATCACATTTAGGTTGCTTACAACGTGGGCTTTCTTTAAAATCCAAGAAAATATCATAGTTGTAGTTCACACACAGAGTATTGAAATTGTCGTTTTCTTTCTTTCCATTTCTTGGATTATTTAACGTGGAAAAGGTAGAGTGCACGAAACGACTTGAAGAAGCGAACATTATGTGGCCGCGGACCGCTTGTAGAAACTGGAAAATTATAGGTGCCGACCTCCGATGTCTGTGTTTGAGCCAGTTATTTTGGAATAATATATTTT